>CAAKHG010017475.1:0-13225 GCA_901007715.1 Dactylopterus volitans | reverse complement strand
AAAATATTAGGGACACCTCTCAGTGTAAGCCAGTACAGTTCAACAGCGTCACAAATTACAGTCCCAATAACAATCGTTCAAATATTTCAACACCTCTCTCAAACAGATAAAATCCAACATTAACAGTGGTCATGATGTCACGGCCGATTGGGGAACACTTCTCATGTTTTATCGCATGTTTTATCCTGATTTACCTTATGGTGTCACACATTGTGCTGTGATGACATCATCATGACAGCAAAGCTAGCTAGATTGCGTTTTCTGCTTTTACTGGTTGATAATACTCATCCTTAATATTTAGCACCGAGCACATTTACGCCTCCTTTTTTTTTTTTTACCCCCTACTTTTTTTTTTTTTTGCTTTGCTTCAGCAATAAATTTATGCTATGAATTATGACTGAAAAGGTCACAACTTTGTAAGCACATCCAGCATGGCCCATTATGGCCCGCGCCGGTTTAAAAAATGTTGACTCCAGAGCTACAATGATGGCTCCCTAAGTGGCGCCTGAGCATCAGGAGCATAGATGCAGTATCAGTTCATACCTGGACAGCGTTCGGCTCCTAATGATGTTCTCCATCCCCTCGCATCTGCTCCTTAAGTTGGACGGTGATAGACGGCGGCAGGTGGTTCACCCAGTCGCCGGCTTATATTTTTGTGCCTCCTTAACGTCCCCGCGTCTGACTCCCCAGGTGGCTCGGTGTAACGGGCCATATGGCGCGTCAGGTTACATTAACGCCGGGCCGGTTGGCATTTAGCTTGAGTGTCAGCGAGATATTTAATTATGTTACACCCACCAGTGTGTTAAAATGCATTAAAGGTTCATAAGGGCAAGCGGGACGATCAGACTCGCGAGTGTCTTTAATTTGTGTGTAAAGGTCAAACCGGGGCACTATTGATTCGTCAGCCTCCTAATTGTAAATTTGGGACAGACACCAGAGGACATACTTTAAACCGCGGGAGAGAATATACTCGTTCTGCCTTTTCTCCGACATGCCGCATAAATCACCTCCATTTCCGTGTCCGCTGGATTGGAGGGTTTAATAAGATCGGAGCATATGAGCCCGCGGACAAAGAGCAGGCCTGAACCCATGTGGACTCCGGTTATCCAGCTTCATTGTGATTGCGATGATGATTTTTTTGGGGGGGGTTATGAGGACTATTTCAGTATCTCGTTCTCCGCCGTGAAATGATACCACATCTTAGGTTTATTTGCAGGGCTATATGCGCCCAAGTATGAATTTTTTGAGCCCTGAACCTGGATGCCGGTGCCGACGTGCGGGTGAGCCCCGGATATGTTTGCCATTTCGTGGACGCGGTGTGGAGCGGCGGCGGGAACTCGTGTAAGTAAATATCAACAGGACACTTTTTGTTTTCACTCTCTTTATTCATGAAGTTAAAAAAAAAAGAAAAAAAAAAAGGTGAAATGTATGTAATGCAAACCAAAAGCTTATTTCTGCCAAAAAAAAAAAAAAAATACTTGCATGTGAAGTTTACCAATCCGTCCATGTGACAGGTGTGATATATCAAAAGAAGCCGATTATAATAATAATAAAAGATGTTGCAGGGATGTGCATTGGAGTGGTCTCAGTAAAAAGGCCGCTCTAAAATATGCAGGAATTTGGAACTGGCTATCGCGGTGCCGATCAAAAGCTTCCCAGGGATGACACTGCCAGCGCAGGCTGCTCCGGGCGACAGCGGTGACATCGGCAAACCGTCCGCTAACCCAGCGCTGTGGGAACTTAACTGCAAGTGAGAATGAGCACAGGCAGCGCTAACAAGACCGCAATAGCTAATGACTGAGAAAGTACTAATAAAAAAAAATTAAAAAAAATGAAGCACTAGCAGCCATATTCAAGCCCACTCGCATGTTTTAGCTCCGTAAATGACAGAGTTGCTACGCTTAAGTGAACCAAAAACACAATCAACGCCATATATGTCTGCCATCTGCCCAACGGCGTAGAGTAATAGTGTAAAAGTCGGTTATGATGGCAGTTAAGGTCTAAAAAAAAAAACCTCCACTGAGGCCGACAAATTTGAGAGCGAAATGTGAGAGAAATAAGCCTTTTTTTCCCCTTTTTTTCCTTTAACACACCAACTCAATCTCAGATCTTTGACTTCTGCGTATTAAGAAGCGGAGTTGTCTCATTTTAAGTTTTTTTTTTTTTGTGTGTGTGTTGTGCAGAGCCTGCGGGCGAAGTCACAGCCGGCCCTCCTCCTCGTCGCCGTCCTCGTTCCCATTAACTGAGCTGGCGCCGGAGGAGGGAGGCGGCGTCTCAGCCCGGCTGGAGGATAAGCTGTACGTGTCGAGGTGTTGATGGTCATAACCTGCCCACACACGCGCAATAAATCTTAAATCAGCTGCCGATCGTTGTTGTATACTAAGCGGTCAAAACACACCCAAATCCATTCTCCTTTTCCTCTCGATTCCTTTACGCCTTTTCTGTTCCGGTTCTAATTTTTCAGAGAGCGTTCGGGGCCGAGAATAAATTGGCTGTGTACCGAAAGAAAAAAGCAAAAAAAAAAAAAAAAAAAAAGCAGCAGACTCAAAATAGAGGTGAGGGTTATCTTCCACCCTCGAGTGTGAAGCGGGCCAGATGAAAAGCAAAGATGGACAGGGCAGCAATAGAGAAATCACCCGAGAGGAGAGCGTGCAGCGGTCAGTCGACACTAACCCGGGGCTCGGCGATCATTAGGTCCAGCCCCGTAGTTTGAGGCCGGAGCTGCAAAACTGAAAAAAAAAAAAAAAAAAAAAAAATCAGATATCTGAAATAAGAAAACTAAAGTTGCGCAATTTTTCCGCACACCGCGCAGCAAGCACTGATTGTCATCGGGACTGTGATTGGTGATGCAGCTGAGCTGTCCTGGGTTGTACTGAGAGGGCTAGGGATGTCGAGGTTTACAAAAATTTCTACACGTGCACGCAGGGCTGTAAAATGGCGTGTACACGTTGTTCACAAATTTTGGCCGCAGGTGCGCTGTATAACCAACAGAGGGCTCATTCTCATTCCTCATTAATTCAAAGCCGTTCAAGTAGTTAACAGACGAACGTTTGTTGATAAAAGCGCTAAGAGTGCACATATCGTTCTCCTGAGTAAGTAAGTCTTGGTAGAGCTTTGACACCCTCGAGCTAATTGTCGCTCTGCAGGGAACTTCCTAGCCTGGCTCGAGATGTTTCATTAGCTTTAAAAATACGTCGTCTTCAACGATTGACACGGGCTGTGTGTCGACGGCCCCCGTTTCAGCTATTAAGTTGTTGATTGCTTCACTCGGCACCGTGTTGCATTTGTTTGCTGCGTAGTTTTTTTTGTGCTAGGCTGTGAAGCGCTAGCAGCGTTGTCAGCAGCAGTCTCTGCCTGCAGCTTGTTCGGGCATCTCCATCGCAGGTGCTTTATCCTGCGCTGCTAAAATGAGCCAACTTGGTTTGAAAAAGTGTCCACTGAACTGTAGCTCCATTTTTTTGCAAAATAAAAACCTGCCACACGTTGCTCCGCTTCTTACTGACCACCTTCGCCGCCACTGTCAAGTTAAAGTAACGTGATACGCGTAGCCCCGTGTATCTATCACGTATGAGGATAACTGCACCCCTGAGAACGTTTATTGTCAAGTTAATATTATCATCTTTTGCTTTCAGGCAGCATTTACACCCCTTAATATTTTATTGTTTGTGAGAAATGATCAAGGAGGAGGAAAAAAGAACGACGTGTCGTGTACACGGTTATTGATTTTTTTCTCAACGGTTATGATTTGCTATCCATGTACACGTGTAGATATTGCCGCCCCCACTGAGAGGTGGCCCCCGAACTATTGGCACCCTACTGCATACGAGTAGGACGATCAAAATATTAGGGGCTGCCTCTCAGATTCAATTAAAAAAATCATCGTAAAACTGGGAGGAATGTTGCGGGAATGTTGCATTGTCTTCGGTAGTAAATGTAAAGTGGTCATAATGTTATGGCCGGTCGGTGTACAGGTACGGCTTGTATGCATTGCTGATCCATTTGTTTCATTTATTTGCTGACATCATGTGACATCATGACCGGCAGCCGCTCTTCGCAAACCGGGCCAGTGACCCAGAGATCGAGTGGAAGTTTGCAAAAAAAAAAAAAAAAAACGTATCGTGACCACGCAGCAGGAAAATTGCCCAATCATCGTGTCACAAAATAATTAAGCGCGTGCTTACGAAGTAATGAAGTGGGCAGCAGAGACGCGGTGGATGGAACCTCTGATGAGACTCTGGATCGGGAGGACGGTGGGAGAGGGTGGAGGAGGCGGACGGAATGAGATATAAGAAAGTCTCCCAATTCAATTACTGAACTTCTGCAGAGGCCTCACGAAGAGGAAGGAGGAGGAGGGGGAAGAGGACGAGGAGGCAAGTGCTGACTGCTGTCTCAAAACTGTACATGAGAGCAACGAGAAGAGGTGCAGTGGTAGCTCTCTTTATGCATGAGTATGGGACACTCAGCTATTCAGGATTGTTTTATTATTATTCTTTCTTTCTTTCTTTTTTTTTTGGCTTTACAAGAGCAAGTGGAGAGCTGCGAGCAGCCGGACCGCCTTCGCGGGCCGCATTCAGCTGCGATGCGACTTAGATGAGCCTCAGCTGCTCTGCATTCCGAGTCCATTTACAAATCCGGTGGCGCTGCTCAGGATCCGGGATTGCTACAGTAGCCTTATAAATACGCAATATCACACGTATTTTATTCATTTTGGTATATTTTTAATTCAACGGGCACGATACGCACCACATTGCCTCAGAAAAATGTTGCAAACGCGGCGCCGATCTCCAGCTCGTTTGCCGTCCTCGGCTTTCAAACGCAGCCGTAAACAATTCAATTGGTTCGACATAAAGCGGCGATTTAAAAACCGCCACGTCTGTGCGGCTGCCAGAAGCGAGCACGCCAAGCGAAACACGACGAATCACGACGATAAGAGATAGACGAGGAAACGAGTGTTGACGTGTCGATAATCGCACTGATGCGCTCGCGTCTCTTCATAAAGAAACACAAAAAAGACTAAAAATCAGAAATGTTATTCCCATTAGCCTCCATTTATGTTTCTGTCTGAGATTTTAACGTAAATGACGTGTGGTGGTGAGGCGTTTTTGGACCCCGTAGTTCTGATTGGTTCCTTCCCTCCGTCATTATCCTGCTGTCATCCGCCTTTTTGACAGGATGAGACACCACTTCCGGGGGCCGACCACTTAAGAGCAAGTGTCAAAAAATGAGAAGAATGAAACGAATATACCGAATATGTCATTCACGTATTGGACGGGATAACGGGAAGCCTGTTGTTGGCATGGTGATACCAGGAAGCGATGGTAGAATGTAACCACGACCTTAAAGGCATTTACATTAAATTTCTGATTTATGTTAGATATAGAGATATAATCCCTCTGTTCTGCCGCCGCGTCTGATATTGGAAATCGCAGCAAACAAACCTTTTACTGAATGAAAACAGGATATAACAAAGGGCAGCACACCAATTCTGAGGTCCCTTTTGATGGCTTTTCCTTGTCTCAGGTGCATATGAAAACATTCATCTGCAAAAGGACATCTTTCACATCAACCCCCCCCGGAGGGACTTAAATGTCAGCCTTGAGGTTTTTCCCTTCAGAAAGGCTGGAAAGAAGAGAAAGATTTAAAAAAAAAAAAAAACCAACCCATCAACATCAAACTCTTTTTTCAAGTAGCACTGTATTTGTCACGCAGACCGCAAGCTTTGTTCTTAATCACCTTCATGATTCACCGGCTGGGGTCAGTCACGCGCGTCTCTCCCAGGCACAATAACATGTCCTTAAATGTTTTAACTAGTATTCTGACCTTCGCCGGCGCAATTAGGGTACATAGAAAATTATCGCGCTGTCGCACATAAGGTTCATAAGGTGCGCCGGCAAAGGATGAGAACGTCTGTCCACCTTCGATCGTCGTCTCGGATCATAAAATCCAAGGTTGCGTTCAGACGATTGCCTCCCCCGCCCTTTATGGTCGTCTTTCCCAAAGACAACACCGTCGTTACGATTGACCGTGTAAAAGATGCGGATGAGCCTTTCTGGAAGTGCCAAATTGTGCTGTAGCATGTTTGCTAAACATAGCAATCAGTGCCATGCTAGCCATGCTAGGACAACATTGGGACCCTGAGAGTTCTTCGTGCGCATGCTAAAGTTATGATGCTAAAGCTAGCGGTGGTTCCAACGCTGCGTCATGCTTGAAACGGCCAAACCGCGGCTGCGCAGGAGGACGTGGCTGCGCAGGAGGACGTGGCTGCACAGGAGGACGTGGCTCGGCTGAGGCTCCTCGTCCATCATGGCTACCGTTCCCACACATCAAAAAGTCCCGCCGTCACTGAGAAAATACACCAAAACATCAAAACAGCAAACCTAATTTAGGTGGTTACAGCAGACTAGTCAGAAATCCTCACGTGAGGAGGCTCAAGTTTAAAAAAAAAAAAAAAAAAATCATATCATTGCCGTGTCTCATTATGCTTTTTTTTTTTTTTTTTTTTGGCTGGGTAACAAAATGCCGAACCAGAAATGAAAAGCCAATCATGACAGGCCAGTGGTGGGAAAACATTGAAATGCACCTTTTATTTGGTTTTATTATTATCATTATTATTGCTATCGTTATTTGCACGGCATCGAGCGACACCTTTCCCCCCACCCCCCACGATTCAAGTGAGGGGAAAAACATAATTTACAGCAGGGGTCCCCAAACTTTTTCCTGTGAGGTCCACAAAACGTTTCCCTTCTCTGACGGGGGGCCGGGGTCAGTTTGTAACAGAAGAAGTGCGACGATCGCAGGGGTGCCTAAACGTAAAAAATGTATTGTTTTCCAGGAAGTCACACATGATAACCCTCTCTGGGTTCTTCCCAGAACAAAGTCAGAAAATAAATAATAGCACTACTTATTTAAAAAATAATTTACTCCCTAAAAATGGGTGGTCCTATATTTTTGTAACACACTGTGTATGGAAAAAAAAAAATCAAAATGCGTTTCTGTTATTGTTCAGGGGGCCGGGCCAAATGTGGAGGCGGGCCGTATCCGGTCCGCGGGCCCATAGTTTGGGGACCAACTGGTTTACGGGAACAACAATCAAAGCATTCACAGATAGCGATTACGGAAACTGCTGATGAAGATAACGGAGTTGAACACACCTTCCTGTGACGCTTGGACATGTCGCCAGCGGAGAACCCGACTGTCTTCTTCAATCTTCATACACCGTCACCCGGGCAGACCCAGCCGGGGGTGATCAGTCCAAGTGCAATGTTCCTCGAATACCCCCACCCCGCCCCCACAGCCACCGCGAGGCCCTCTCGGCGGCCTCGAGAGCGCTCTTGATGGCTCTCCTGGATTGCAGCCCTTTCCACTCCCAAGGAGTTTGAGGGTTCGCAGTCGCTGAGTGGCCGTGCCAAGCCTCGGCACCCGACCTCCACTGGCTCGCAGCGGGCTCCCCAGCCGGTACTCCAGGGTGCCCCTCCCTCTGGCACGGCTTGCACTTGGGAGTATCGACTAGGCAGGTCGGCCGGGGAACTTGATGATAATATCCAGAGATGACAGCTGTGTATCTTCAGGTGTCACCGCATGTGGCCACAAATGAAATTATACACATTTATAGGCAAGAACACACATGCGGGATGTGAAATAAAGATATAAAGTATTCTTTATTGTCGCCTTATACTCCTCATGATGCATTTCGGCCCAAAGTGTCAATGGTGGGCTTGCGGGCCAAATTACTGCCCTTCATCGACACTCATCAGCTTTCTCAATGAATCCCATTTCACAGTTGAGGCCAATTTACGATCCCTCAGCACGTAACGGAGGCCGAGAACATTTGCATGAACACGTGCCGCGAGTACTTCTTTCTAAAGATGCGGCGTGACAAAAAAAAAACAAAAAAATAAACAACCCAAATTTTGCATATCGAGATCCCGCCATTCCTGGAACGTCCTGGTGTCCAGAAAATGCCGTGCGAGGCCTTTTTTGAAGAGCACCTGAATTATGAGGCATTACGTCCTCACGTGTCATTAGTCCAGAGTCGCGGCTGCACAGCCAGTTAATCCCCAAACCAATTACACGGTGATACCAGGGAGACCCATGCAGCCCGGCGCCAGCTGCCGTGCATTAATGCGACACTTTTGATGACAAACTTCCTCCGCGTTGGATCGGTAAGCGAGTGTTCACCGTCGCTGTCCTTATTGTTTTCACGTTGCCGCCGCACGAGCTGAAGTTCACCGACTGCTTAAATATGCTTCGTTTATTCCATTAGTTTCTTTAAAAAGGGGCAGTGCACGGCTTCCTAGCTTTCGTAGCCCCTGCAGGCAGGACACAGAGATAAATCACAGCACAAAAACAAAAAAAAAACTATTTCATGATGATGCATAATTACTACATACCATCAGGAACGCTCAAAACAAGATTTACAAGAACCAGAGTTCATTTATTTCCGTCAGATACAAATAATCCTGAAAGGTAAGTGATCATGAGTTCATGAGACGAAGTCATGAAGTATGTTTGTATGATTTTAGCCACAATTTCCAGAATTCTCTTATATTGCGACGTAGGGTGTCAAATAATCGGAAAATTAGCTTGAACTTTAGCTAAACTCTTGGCTTTGAATCACAGAGAAAACAGAGGCAATATACAAAATGTGTACTTCCAATAAAATACCTCAATTTTTAATTTTTTTTTTTAGGGTTAGGGTATAAATTAGTAAATAAGTAAATAAAGTAACCCTCCAGTTTACTGGCAATGTTTGGCAGAGGAGGGGCTCCCAACTTGGGGGCGGTAGGGGTCGGAAACATGTTTATTTATTTAAAAGATAGTGAACTACTTGCTTATGCTGATACTAATGAACTTAATGTGTATGTATTTCTAACTGAAAATGAACAAAACTAAAAGGAACTTTATTTGTATGTGTGCTGCGCCATCGGGCAGCAAGATCAACTCAATGTGCTTCACACGCAACGTAGAACACATGAAAGCGGTATTTCACCCAAAAATGAAAATTCACTCATTACCACCGTGGCGGCGGAAGGGAGGGCGAAGGGTTTCAGTCCATAAAACAATTTGAAGTAAAGTGCAACTGCAGTAAACGGCGGCCACAAAGCAACAGATGGAAACATAAAATGCCTCCATCTTGCCACTGGGGTGTCACTCAAGTGTCCATGAGCCGCCGTGCTTTTTTTTGGGCCGTCGCCGCCACGTCGCCGAGCCTCGAGCCGAAAACGCAGCGGCGAGTCTCACTTTTTCCCGGAATTAGTGTGACAGTATTTCAGGCTTTTTCTTTTTCTTTTTTTTTTCTTTTCAATATGTATATCATTTCCCTCCGAGTGCGACCAGCACCTGCCTCCGTGCCTTTATGTTAACTTCATTCCTCTGCCTCCTCCGAGGTGCCACTTAGATCGGAATTTACTGCGCTCCTGATGACTTATAAAATAATAACGCTCCTCCAGTCCTGTGATCTACTTCGACATTACATTCCTCCCTGCTCCGCTGCCGCAATGGATGGCCCCCGTCTGTCCGCAGAGTTAGAAGGATCACAGCCCGCAGCGCCTTTCCCTATCAGGCCCCCCGATTCTCTGGAATAATCTCTCCGCTGACATCAGACAGCCCGAGTCCTGCACCTCAAAGATTATCTTTTTTTTTTCTTTTCTTTTTTTTTTGTTGCCTCCATCTTCTCTCTCGCTTATTTTTACCTAGTCTTTACCTGGTCGCCGCTAATAACATTAACCTCCTGGTCTCTGTTCGCTTTATTTTGTCTCTCGCTGACTTTTCTGCCCTTTTTTTTTCTCCTCCCCATGTTTTCATCCTTTCTCTCCCAGGATTCGCTTTTCCCGATAATCTGCTGTCATGGGATCTCTCTCTCTCTCTCTCTCTCTCTCTCTGCCTTTCTCTCTGTCTCTCTCTCTCTCTCTGTCTGTCTCGGCTGTCATTTCCACATGTGCTGCATGTGTATGTCAGTAATGCCCTTGTCTATATTGCTCCCCTGTGCTTTGCTCCTGTGTGTGTGTGTGTGTGTGCGCAGTCATCCTCCCGGGTTTCCATGGCGAGGTGAGGTCGTGCGGCCCATGATCCCGCCCGTTTGGCGACTCCTGGAAGTTGATCAACATCCGCCCAATCGATAGCTCCCGGGGTCTATTTATCCGGCGCACACGCGCCGCCGCCGCCGCCGCCGCCGCCGCCGCCGCACGGGCGTCCGTCCCGCAGCAGACGTCGCGCCCTCCTTCTGCCCTCTTCTCATATTTTTCCTCCTTAGTTCTTTACTGGGGGAAGAGGAGGGAGTCCCTTATCTAAATTGAAGGTGGGTGCCTGCACAGGCTGCAAAGCCAGGCAAGTGTGGCATTTCCGATACGGGGGCGACATAATTAGAGCGGACGTTTCTTCAAAAGGTCGTGAAAGGTTCTGCACTCGGATCCCTCTCGGCTTTCGGGCCATTCGCGTTGTGGGTGTTTTCCCACGTTGCTGGGATATGGGTGTCTCCGGCGGCGGACGCGCGCAGCCGACTTCCAGTTTTTGCAGCGAGGTGTTGCTAGGCTACGGGTGCCATTGTTGTGAGGCTTTGTCCCCCCCCCCCACCCACCCACCGGTGGAGGAGCCTCTCAGACGGCCGTGTTGCCTCGGATGTTAACATCTTATATTAAGCATGAGCCTGAACCAGCTGCTGCAGTGTGACTCGCAAAAAAAAAAAAAAAAAAAAAAGGCTTTCAATGAAGACGGATCGTTAACGCGCGCTGATCAGCCATAACATTATGACCACTTACCGCTGGATATAATGCAGTGAATTCTCGTTGAGAGAGGCGTTGACATATTTGAATGATGGTTCTCGGGACTTTTAATTTGTGATGCCGTCGAACCGTGCTGGGCTATGCTGAGAGCCTGATGCATATGAGCGGGACGACCAAAATATTAGGGACACCTCTCAGTATGACACGCGGCGGTTTTAAAGCGGCGGCTGACTGGGGCGCTAACGCTGACGGCCTCAGTGCCGCGTGGGCTGTTTATAGTCGTTTGGCCCCCTAAATGTCGGAGAGATTGCAATCAGAATTCCTTATTGATCCTCATGATGCATCATAATAAAATTCCTCGAACCGCTGGAGAGTGAATTCAGCCCAAGCAACGTGTAGTGCAAACAGCCCCACCCCCTCAGTGAAGAAATGAAATCAATAGATTCAATCAAAGCAATGCACGTAAGATCTGTAAGGAGCAACGGCCGAGGCATCGGGATGGTTAATGACGTATAATTGGACAGAAATGGCGACGCCGGATTCCAGGATAGAATTTTTTTTCTTTTTTTTCGCAGAAATAGACCGAGGGCCGTGATCCTGCTTGTGAAGTACCCCCTTTGGTGGAGTGAAACCCACTTTTTGAATGTCCAACCAGGGCAAAACCCGCAGGAAGATCCAGAGTTCAGTTCCTCAGTCGCCAAACGTCTCCGGTTTCCCATTTTGTGTCTCTGAAGAGTTAAGAAGCGACCTCCCTGCATCCGGCGCCGCCTCGGATTCAAAGGCAACCAGATGTTTTCTGGACTCGCAAGTCTGTGGCGTTGCTACAGGCGACGCGGTTAGGACGCCCTGCAGGAGCGCGTGCGATCTGAGGCGGGGACTCACTTTGCCGGCAACGAAAGGCAGCGGCAGCAGGTTTGCAGATAACGCCGGGAAAATCACAGCTTACCCAGGCTGCCGAGCAGAAGACGCTCACACAGCCCCGGGTCCGTGAGGGCCTCGGGGAAAATGTGAAAGTGTGGTGTTGGTGGTGGTGGTGTTGGAGCTCAGGGGTGCGTACAGCGTGGCGCGCTATGATGCTCTATCAATAAGATTTAAAAAAAAAAAAAAAAAAAAAAAAGCTTTTAGTTTCATAAATTCATCTTGCGCGTCAGCGGCTGGTGATGGATGTGACGTGGTGGCCTATTACGACACGCTGCTCCGCTACTGCCAACATGTATTGCCAGAAATAAAAGTCCATCCATGTGTCATCCGTGTGGTTGACAATTCAGAATGAAATTGTTTTTGGATAAAAAAAAAAGGGTTAGGTTAAAAAAATTGGGTTACAATTGGGTAACATACCGATTTTTAGCAAGGATTTTCCTTTTCGTTTTGTTTTTTGACTGTTTTGATAAAAATTCTCCCTCAGTTTTGAGTACGTGTGTGTGACATACATGTTAACAGCAATATTTCATAAGATGATGAAGTAAAATAGTGTGTGAAACAGCTTTCACTATCTAACCGGTTAAAACACACCAATCATAGGACACATTCAATGAAGTGTGCGTTCCACTCGTTTCCTAACCAGGGTCAAGGTAGAGTCCCGTTTGCCTGCCACGGGTCAGTGGTGGAATAAACAGGGGCGGCATCATCCAGCATCAGCATCATTTCTTTTTCTTTTTTTTTTTTGGTTAGTTTTCTTAAAGAAACAGAGAGGTTTCTGAAGTCAAGTCAAAACTGACGTGTAATTCTACCCTTTCTGATCACGCGCCCCCCACCCCTCCCCTCCGGCAGCGGTTGCCATGTCGCGCCATCGCGGGTTCTCCTCTATTTTGGAATCCATTTGCATCCCAGATGAAGTCGAAAGGGCCTCCCGATGCGAGCAAAGTCAACGCGGGCTTTAAAGCGGCACATCCCTGTGGACCCTCGTGCTATTATTAACAAAAAATATATATATATTTTTTCCCTTCTAAATCATACATTTTCTGTTGCAAAGGATCGGCTCACAGCAGAAGCCCACTCTGATGATCACTCGCTCCTATAGCAACTTTAAACGGCCGCGTCTCCATAAGCGCCCGCGTCTGAAGTGGCAGGCTTCCCTTCTGCTCGGCTGCAGCCCCCGCGCGCTAATTCATATGCTGATGCCTTGTCAGTTAAGACGATAAACCGCAAGATTTTTTTTTTTTTTTTTCCTGAAGCGCCGTGGCTTCTGCAGTCCAGCCTTTCCGCGGCGATGTGCTGGATCAGAGAGCGGAGGAAGAATGGGCGAGAACGAGATATGACAGCGCTTCGGCTTGCGAGGAGGCGCAGTTTGGCGGGTATATGATTTATATGTTTCACGGTTGGCAAGAGACGCGATTTGTCAAGGATGTCGCAAAAAAAAAAAATATATATATATATATATATATGTGTGTAGAATAAAAATAGAAGATACAGTTTCCTCACAGTCGACCATGAAAGACTGACACAATTATTTTATCACCCCCCCACCCCCAACCCCACCCTCCCACACACACACACACACCTTC
>CAAKHG010017474.1:17437-29185 GCA_901007715.1 Dactylopterus volitans | reverse complement strand
AGCCCCGATGCTATTTCTTTCCCATAGTTTAGTTATAATTCAGTAAGTAGGGAGATGCATGCAATCACACTACATTTTCTGAAATTTGTCAAAGGTCTCAAATTGTGTATCTAAAATTTTTACTCAGGAGTGTGTAAGGACTACTCATTGTTTATTAATCCATTTATTTTCAAACCTATACCTTAATAAGGTAATGAGACCAGCACATCACATCAATCCTTGTCCTAACTATGAAAATATGATTAGTGCTGTCATTCTGTTGCATCTGTGGATTTGTATCCAGGTTTCAAAAAGACTAGATTTGCCACCTTGTGGTTTCATATGTGACAACTAAAAATGTATGGTCACAACTGTTAAGTTGTTGAATAATGTTATGTGTTGTGTTTTTTTTTTGTTTTTTTTTTTAATATGAGTTAAATACGTATTCTGTATGGATTTGAGTCAAGTGCGTTTTCCCAACTCTACCACAAGAGGGAGTATCCCCGAAAATGAGCACTAAGTGTGGTAAGTTTCGTCAGCACAACTGACGACTTTTGTCCGAACTTTTCCTTACACCACAGGTTCGTAATGTGTGTTAATTTACCACAATGCGTTCTTTGTGACGTTGTTTGAGTACAGTCAGACGTAGAAAGTGGGGAGTTGGGAACGTTAAGGGACGAAACAGTAAAGTTTGGTTTGTCGTGGGAGGCGACGCGGAATGGCTGTTTTATTTCGTCGTGTGTAGCTCCTGGGCATTTGTGCTTCATTTTATTTCATTTATTATGCTTGGTTTTAATTGTAGTGGTGAGCTCATTGTGCTGTGATTGTGATGTAAAAATAATAAGTATGAAATGTTTGTAGAGTTAAGAGACTGTCTTTCATGTAAAGTCAGCATCATCGTTTATATTTTGGGAAAGTGGTCAGATATACAATAGAAGAGAGAAGCTGTGCTACGAAAGCTTTAAAATCAAACCAGTGCCATATCACTGGTGGGATATTGGTTTGAAATGTGTGTTGAGGGCACATTGATTGCTTGCAGTGATATGTTGTAGATTTAAAGGTCGCCACATATATGTTTTATATTGTGAAAAGAGATATAAAAACCTGTTAATAAAGACCAAGGACAGCTTGCGGAATGATCACAATTGACGACTTTTGTCTGTACTCGTCCTGTAAACAACAGGACATGTTCTGCCAACAGGTTACTCGGGTTGAGGCCTGTAACATGTACCTCCATCACCAGCTCGTAGCCTCAGTGTCCTCTCCTTTCTGAATATAACTTTGACTTTGAGGAGGCTCTTTTATGTATGCACTCATCTTCATACTGTGTCAATTTAACATACGTTTGCTCAACTGTAAGTTAAAAAAAAAAGCCTCTAACACTATCAACTAGTAGAGACCAGACTGAGACTACTGATAACATCCATGTCTGCCCGTGATATATGCTGTGAAGACTCTGGATTCATTGCATTAAGGGTGGCCAAATGTCATCACATCATCAAATCTCTATCAGACATTTGTCTAAACTACTGACATTATCAGTGAATGACATTCTTTGTGACGGTACAACGACCCTAAACTTTGTCCCTGACCACCAAAATCTAATCTGTACATGTCTAGGCCCCAGCTGACATTTATGCCAAACTCCCTCAAAACATTCCTGAAATATTGCGTTGACAAAAAAATGACACTGGACACACTGAAGTTGACCTTTGAACTGCTGATATACAATGGTGTTTTGAAATTTTAAAAGTTTTCATGTAATTTTGTGAGGTCACGGTAGCCTCAACCTTTAAAAACTTTCATGATGTCGCATCCTATTGTTTTATCCATTAGACATTCCTGGGGAAGTTTGTCATAATCAGCCAAAAATGTGTTTTGTGAGATCTTGACTCTTCACCTTTAGACTAGCACCATCTAATCAATTCATCTTTGACCTTGACATCTTCTTGCCTTCTTGTCATTTTTGAGATTTTCGCCAAATTTGTAGACTTCATCCTTGAGCCGAAGTTGACATTTGTTACTTCAAGGCTTTCTTGAGAAATCACATCCTCAAGCCTGGCAGATTTGAGGTAACAGTGACCTTGACCTTTGACTTCTGACCACCAAAATCTAATCATTTCATTTTGGGCCTGAGTTGATGTCTGTGTTAAATTTTAAGACTTTCCCCTCCAGACATTCTCTCAATATCTTGTTCACAAGAATGGTACAGTCATACACACAGTCTGAAAACGTAAAACCTCTGACCCTGGCTATTGCCATGCAGAGACATAAAAATGTACTTTGCAGATCTCGTACTCGTACTCGTCGTCTGCCGCTTATCCGGGTCCGGGTCGTGGGGTCAGCAGCTTCAGGACGGAAGCTCAGACGGCCCTCGCCCCAGCCACTTCCACCAGCTCCTCTGGGGGGAGGTGTTCCCAGGCCAGGAGAGCGCTATAATCCCTGGAACTGGTCCTGGGTTGGCCACAAGGCCTCCTCCCGGTGGGACATGTCTGGGACACATCCAATGGGAGGCGTCCAAAAGGCATCCTGACCAGATGCCTGAGCCACCTCAGTTGGCTCCTCTCGACGTGGAGGAGCAGCGGCTCTACTTTGAGCGCCTCCTGGATGTCCGAGCTCCTCACCCTTCATCTCTAAGGCTGAGCCCGGCCACCCTGCGGAGGAAACTCATTTCGGCCGCTTGTATTCGCGATCTCGTTCTTTCCGTCTTTACCCAAAGTTCATGACCATAGGTGAGGGCTGGAATGTAGATCGACCGGTAAATCGAGAGCTTTGCCTTTCGGTTAAGCGCCCGCATCACTGCTGACGCCGCTCCGATCCGCCTGTCAACCTCCGGCTCCATCTGTCCCTCACTCGTGAACAAGATCCCAACATGCTTGAACTCCTCCACTTAAGGCAGGACCTCCTCTCCAACCCGGAGAAGGCAATCTACCCTTTTCCGACTGAAGTCCATGGCCTCAGACTTGGAGATGCTGATTCGCATCTCAGCCGCCTCACACTTGGCCATGAACCACCCCAGCTGGGGCTGTTTGATGAGGCTAGAAGGACCACATCATCCGCAAAAAGCAGCAACAAGATCCTCTGCTCACCGAACTCGACACCCTCCACCCCCCCGGCTGCGCTTAGAAATTCTGTCCATAAAGGTTATGAACAGAACCGGTGACAAAGGGCACCCTCACTAAAGTGCAACCCTCACTGGGAACGAGTCCGACTGACAACCAGCTACCGCTCCTTTGGTAGAAGGACTGAACGGCCCTTAGCAAGGGACCACTCACCCCATACTCCATGGCTGTAAGCCTTCTCCACATCCACAAAACACATGTGTACTGGTTGGGCCAACTCCCACTTCCCCTCCAACACCTCTGCAAGGTTAAAGATCTGGTCCATGGTTCCACGGCCAGGAAAACCACATTGTTCCTCCTCGATCCGAGGTTCAACTATCGACCGGACCCTCTTTTCCAGCACCCTAGCGTAAACTTTCCCGGAGAGGCTGAGTAGTGTGATCCCCCTGTAGTTGGAGCACGCCCTCTGGTCTCCTTTCTTAAAGATAGGGACCACCACCCCGGTCTGCCACTCCAAGGGCACTGTCCCCGATGACCAGAGGCGTGCAGAGGCGTGTCGGCCAGGACAGCCCAACAACATCCAGAGCCTTAAGATACCCTGGGCAGATCTCATCCAAACCCGGAGTGACCTTGCGGCCACAACTCGCAACAGCCGTTTCGATGATGGTGTTGTGGAACATGGCCCATTTGGACTCAATGTCCCCCACCGCCCCCGGGACACAGTTAAAGCTCTGTCGGAGGTGGGAGTTGAAGACCAGCTTGACGGGTTCCTCCACCAGGCATTCCCAACAGACCCTCACTATTTGTTTGGGCCAGCCAGGTCTGCGCGGCGGCTTCCTCCGCCACCTGATCCAGCTCCATCCAGTGATCAGTTGACAGCTCTGCACCTCCCTTCACCCGAGTGTCCAGAACATATGGCCGCAGATCAGATGACATGACCACAAAGTCGATCATTGACCTGTGTCATTGTGCCGAGAGCACAGATGAGCAACCTTATTGTAGCCGGAGGTTGTCTCCCTCCTTGCCACTGTTTGGCACTGTGCCCATCTTCCCCACCACTGATTGCTGGGCGGTGCCATGCGCACCTTTAAAGCAGGCGTGTGGCCGCGCCCCGCGCTCTCTTCCGCTCCTTGCTGGCTCCCGTGGTGGCTGTGGCTGTGGCGTGTCAGCCTTTGTTCAGCGTGGCAGCTAATCCACTGCTTGATCGTCATCTCGTGTGACTGTCTGTGACTGCCGTAGAGGCACACAGATCTCCTGTACTCCATACACTTGGCTGTTTGGTCTGGGGAAGACAGGAGGTGGCCCGCTGGAGCCCTGCTGTGTCAAGCTACCTGTCTGTGCCGGTGGAGTGTTAAAGCTGCGCCTTGTGGGAGGATCGCATCCACTTCATTGTCTGAGTTGCTGTGCATGCCTAATATTGCAGCCTTTCATTTGGCTGGCTACAACCATCATGCCTGGAGGCTGGCTGCTGTTTTGGCTCTTTAGTTGGATTATTTAATTTGGTTTTGCTTCATTCTGGTTCTGTTATTCTTTTGTTTTGGATTCTGTTTATTCTGTATTATTTCTGGGGAGCGGACCATGTGTGAGGCCCGAAGCTGATCGCCGCCTGGGCCTGCTCCATCCTCTGGCCAGGGCTGTATCCATGGCTGTTCTGGGGCCTATTTGTAATTTCTTTCATTGTGTTTATAGTAATCACTTTTGTTTAAGCCCTTGGGCATGTTTTATTAATCATTGTTTCTGTTTTGTTTCAGGTGCTGGTGGTTGGCAGCAGCAGTTTTACCCCTGTTAGTGGTGCGTTCTTCACAGTCCCCTCCCGTTTTGCTTGTGTGTATGTGCAGTGTCACGGGTGGTTTATTTGGTTTCCTGCCGCCTGGTAAGCCCCAGCCCTGACCCTTTTCCCCCCTCCTATTTCCCAAGTGTGTGTTTTACTGTGTGGCGTGTGACATTTTGTTTCTTTTCTTTAATTAGTTAATAAAGTTGGGTTAATTTTAAACTACGAACCGTCTCTCACCCCATGGTATGTATGAACCTGTGTGCTTTGTATGGTTAAAAACTTAATAACTGAACACCACTCGGGTTAGAATCGGGCAGGCTGTTCCTCCCAATCACATCCCTCCAGGTCTCACTGTCATCACCCACGTGAGCGTTGAAGTCTCCCAGCAGAGACTTGTCCTAGGGCCTCCAAAAAGAGTGGGTACTCTGAACTGCCATTCGGTGCACAAGCACAAACAACGGTCAGGATCCATTCCCCGACATGAAGACATAGGGAAGCTACCCTTCTTTCCATCTGGGAGAGCTCAGACATATAGGCGGGGAGTCTCGGGGCCAACAAAAAGCCAACCTCGGCCCTCTGCCTCTCACCTTGGGCAACTCCAGCGTAGAAGAGTGTCCAACCCCTCTCAAGGACTTGGGTTCCAGAGCCAACACTATGTGTGGAGGTGAGGCTGACTATATCTAGTCGGTAGCACTCAACCTCCTCCACAAGCTCCAGCTCCTTCCCCGCCAGAGAGGTGACGTTCCATGTTCTGAGAGCCAGTTTCCATAACCGGCCCCCGCCTTGGTCTGCCATCCAATCCACATCGCACCGGACCCTTTATGCTCCCCTTGCGGGTGGTGGGTTCACTGGGGGGGTGCCCATGTAGCCAGTTTGGATTGGGCCTGGCCGGGCCCCATGGGTGTAGGACGGCCACCAGGCGCTCGCACTCGATCCCCAACCCCAGGCCTGGCTCCAGGGCGGGGCCCTGGTGTCACTCCGGACCGGGTGCCCTTGCTCCTTCTGCTGTTGTTCATGAGGGTCTTCGGAACCGGTCCTTGCCTGACTCTTCCCCTAGGACCAATCTGCCTTGGGAGACCCTACCAGGGGCATAGCTCCTAGGTTCATTTGAGTACGCAACCTCCTCCACCACGATAAGGTGACAGTTCAAGGAGGATGAAAATTTCATCATTAGATCCAGCTAGAAGATGACTGCATCACAATTAAGGAATTTGAACTTTTTTAGAGATAATAATTGAGATAATTCTCATCTATGTTACTGTTTATAGAACCAAAATTTTCAAATTGAACGTTATGCTGTACTGAAGATGACTTGTCAATTTGACAGTTTGCTCAATAGCAAGTTAAAAAAAAATCCCTCCACCACTATCAATTGTAGAGAGCAGACTGAGCACATAGGAAACAATGACTGAGGTTGTTGTTTGATATACATCACTAATGGACTAAAATTGTCTCAACAAAAACTGATATTACAGGTCAAACTAAGTTTTCAAAAGATAATGTCAAACAACATATTTGTGAGCTGTTTTACTGGAAGCCAGATTGCCTCACTGTTATGTTGAAGTGATAATACATTTTGTTTTTTATCAGGTTTATGCTTTTGGATTTATCCTGTTCTGCAGAACACCTACAAATGTCTTGCGCAGGAAATGCTAATGTTAAATGAGTAATAAATAGGAAGTGACAAATTTTGTTTATTGAGCCGAAGAGCTCATAGTTCACTTCCTTCACTAATGCAATACTGTGTAGGAAGAGACAGCAGCTTTTCATTTATATCATAAATGTGGTTTTAATCTTTACCTCCACATTTGTAACAAATGGATAAATGTATAACTGTTGGACCTGGAGCATATTCAAGCAATGTAATTACAGACATCCATTAATATAGTGATAAGCCGACATATAACACAAAAGGCCACTATCATCAAGATCCTGCGTTTGTGTCAAACGTTCTCTTAGTCGAAAACTGAGCAATACTGCCACCTCCTGGATAAATTGCTCATTGCTTTGGATGCATCTGGAATGAATTGCAATAATGTCATGCTTCTTATTTCTGGTCCTGTGCTAACAGAAAACTGCAGGTCCACAGTCAAACCAGCTAGTCCACCTATCGATAAAGGTCTTAGTAAATTACTATATAGTAGGATAGCAGCAGCCCTGCACTGATGAGTGGGATGAGGACAACTGAATTAACTTACAAGTACGATTCTTTTTAAATCAACATGACCTATGTTATGTATTTAGCCAATTTTTTTTATATAGTGAATCCTTAAGTCACAAACAAGTGTATAGTTGAATATTACACTTAATCGATTTTGTCAATATTTCACAAGTGATAAATTGAATTGAAGTAGAAGAGGGCCTTTCATGCAAATCTTCCTTGATGTCAGGATCCCTTGCAGATGCTTTTTGGGGTAAGGGCTTCCTGGATAGTCATTTGACAGCAAGCCCAGACCGCAAAAAGACCTGAAAAGGACAAGACCTCTCAGCTCAGTTCATGGCCACAGTCATACACAGTTGGTCCAGCATCTGAAACACACAGTCACAGATCCTTGAGAGAATGTAAACTAATAATAACACAAGTCACATGTAACAAACCATTTTTAAAACTTCATTCTCTTTCTTTTGACCCTTCTTTTGAATCAAAATATCTCGTGATGACAAAGATAAGCATTGAATAGATAACTGTTGCTACCATGCACAGTCAATGTGATCAGTATAGTAAGTCTAAATACTTCAAATTTGACTGTTTCCTTGGTCATACACTTCACAAGGACCCCAACATAGAAATTAAAAGAGAATGCTGGTCTGTAGTGGTGTGCACTAGTTATATGCACACACACGTGTGTATGTATGTATCGATATAAATGCATGTGTGTGTGTGCGCGCGTGTGTGTAACGCTATTTCAGTATCAATGCACAAACAATACTTTGAGGCCATTGCTGCCAGACCAGCACCTAGCTGTTTTAATAAGTAATTGATTTTGTTTAAAAACGTGCTTGCATTCTTTGACATGTAATATCCTTATAATTCAAAGTAGATGACACACATTTTATTTGTCTTGCACTGAACAACATACTTATCCAGCATCAGTTATATAGAATTTTAAGCTGATTCCGAGTTTGAGATAGTTATCATATATGATCATATACTAATATTAATAAACATCCAATCATTCTATGATCCTGACTTGCATGCTGTTTCAGTCGCAAAAGTAATTCTGTCTGCAAAAGTACAAACTGAACCAGAAAAGTGTATTTAGGGACAATGTCATGAAGCCATGCACCAAACCCAAAACGCATACATACCACTTCCAATGCTATGTAATATTAATGAAATACAGAACCCACATCCCTCCCAAAGTTCCTCTTTAAATTATTACTTTTCTCATGTTCTACACTTTACACACTCAAATGACCATATGGTCTAAAGCAATTCTGCACAATATGAAGTAAAAAGGAATTTTTGACTGCATTTTGTTTTAGGAATAAAGGGAATTCTGAGAAACTGGAGGACCAATTTATTATTTTGTAATGTCCCACATAGCATGAATGCTGCTCCTCATGAAAGATGAGGATGCTGCACTCTTAACAAATCAGGAAAATGAAGATATCGGTGTCAGGGAAAGGAAAGAAGAAAAAAAGGAAAAAAAAAAAGAAATCTTACGTTATGAAAATTCATATCACATTATAGTCAAGAACAAATCCAGTGGTGGATATTTTGGATGGCTGGGCGTTGGATACACACTTGCAGCACTACACAAGTTGGCGTTTAAACGAAATGATTCATTAATCTTCAAAATAAATTATCCAACTGAAAGTCATGAAAAACAACAGTATTGTTGCCATACGTCTATTAAGGATATAGTGAGCAGTTGACATCATTGCAAAATGGTGATGGCTGAGGGAGAAATGTCTCCTGTGTGGGCCTATAATGGATCAAAAATTTATATATATATATATAACATGTATTTAAAACAATAACAGACAGGGTTATCTGGGCTTTTTTAAGTGCTGTTGCAAATAATGCTGCAACCAGTGCGGACAGAAGAAAGAAGAACACACTGGATGAGCTTCATGTGAGCTGTCCATGGTTCTGAAAGCCTCACAGCAGCCCTGCCGGTAAACGCCCTAAAATCCCCACCACCACCCCCACCACCCCACCTTCTCTCACGACACAGTGCATGTGTGCAAGTGTGTGTGTCTGTCTGTGTGCCCGTCTGTCTGAGTGTGTCAGACAATGTGCGTGTAGGCCTATACGCGTGGTGAAGCTAGAGCACCGTCTTCTAAAAGGACGCAACATGCACCTCTCCAGGGATTATTCCTGTGGCAAAAGTTGCACTGTCGGTGCATCTTTCCCAGACACACGCCATTTGGCCAGTAGCCTACTAACTATCCACAGAAAAACAACCATCCTGAAAAGATGGATGTGCTTATGATCAGAAGGAACGGGCATACATCAATTACCCCATGAGCAGTTGACAAACAGTTTGAACTTTCACTGTAAAGAGATGATCCGCAGCCGAATTCAAAGTTTTGGAAAAGACGAAATATCCAAGCATCGCCGTCGTTCGGCTGTGCGCGTCGGCAGGTCGCCGAGCTGTGAGCAACCATGACGCGCGTCTTGCACTACAAACTGGTGTCCTTTTACTGTGATAAAAGTACACATCGGCAAATCAAAGATCAGATTTGGAACGCCAAATAAAACCGCGTATATTTCAAGAATAAATGACAATAGCCGCATTATTTAATTGTATGTGAAATGAAGAAGACGGGTGCTCGTTACCTCTGTGCGTCAAAATGTGAGCTCTTGGAATTGGTCGAGACTGTGAAAAGCCCTTGGGAGAGAAAAAAAAGAGAAGAAGATACACATGCAAATAAAACATCACTCGTAGCTAATTTCAACGTGACAGACAGCACACGGTGTTACGAAGGGAAAACAACACGGTACGTGCACACATGGACCATACGAGAAACAAGCCTTTGGAGCCGTGTACATAAAATCACATCAACACAAAAAAAAGATGTCAAAAAATGTTATTCCATGACGCTATTCACTGACAGGTATCATCACACAGATGGTGGATGTGGAAGGAAAAAAAGGCATCCATACATACACACCTCCCTTACTATCGCTGATGCTCGAACGGTTGGGGCGACGTGGTGCCACAGTAATCATTGTCACTTCTGCATTTTGATTCACCCCTGTTTTCGATGCATTTTGAGGAAATATACTTCCATTTTGTACTCGTTTCCATCCTTTCTGAAGGAAATACTGCAAAAGCCCCAAATGGAAGCCACTCAATTCCTCCAGTCTGCGATTGACCCGCATTGACGTCATTGCGTCATTAGGTCTCCCCTGGAAACACGGGGCTCCCAAAAATAGCAACACATTAATTCAGCCTGCGCTGGGGTGACTATTTGTATCAATCCATAACCCCTCCTCTGATTCTAAGCAATAACACAGTCTCTTTCTCTCTCTCTCGTTCTCTCTCTCTCTTTCTCTCCATCTCTCTCCCTCTCTGTCTCTCTTTCAAGGACGAGCTGATCACGACTCACGGCTATTTTTGGAAAGAGAGAGAGGGACAGAGAGAGATGGAGAAAGAGAGAGGTGGGTGTGATGAGAGACGCCTGCACCTCTGCTCTCCTCTCCGCTGGCTGACTGGGAAACAGAAACAGCACCACGGGGATAAAAATAGCAAATGAGCGGTCATCCAGCCCAGCAGCCTGCAGCGGGAAGAGAGGCAAGACCCTAAACCTAGTTAACGACATCACAAAACCCGGCCATCGACCACAATGGAATAGCCTGCAGCCTGTCACCCACAGCAAGAGTCCATTTATTTGACAAAAGGTTCATTCATTCATTCATTCATTCATTCATTCATTCATTCATTCATTCATTCATTCATTCATTCATTCATCCATTCATCCATTCGTTGTACGAGAGAAACATGCATGGTATTTGACATCAGTGAAACGCAAGATCATGTCAGCTGGCCATTGAAACTTCACCATCTTCTTTGTGTTTATGTTGTATTTCCGGCCTCATAAAACACCCGCAACTGCTACAGAGCAGAAACCACTCTTATGAGATCAAGTACGAAATCACAATGACAAGCATTAAAAAAAAATCCTCTCAACCAATGAGGGTTAAACAGCAAAGAGGTGGAATTCGTGTATATGTTATTTGACTTGATCAAGATCAGCGTTTACATGGTCTAAACCGATCAACTATTTTATACTCTACAGTGTGTTGTGCTATTAAGTGTCGATCTTAATCTGCTGATGCCATCTGCTGGCTATTTAAGAGACCTACATATGATGACAGGAACCTCCTCCACCTCCTCACGGAACAGCACAGGTAGATGCTTTTCTCACTGACAACCCTGCTGGTGAAATTTGCTACTGCACTGATGGTTTGTAATGCACCGTTTAGAAATCGTGGGGTGGAGATTTGATCTGCTTCCACTCCCGCTCCTCTCTGCTTCCCCGTAAGGAAAGCCGGTTGATTAATGATCACAGTGAACTTTTTTTCAATTTACATCTATTACCCTCTGCTGCAGACAGATGAACATTGGATTTTTAGTGACAATCTGCGTGAGAGCAGAGAGGGACTGAATCAATTGAGTATACAGTAAATTACATTCAGTCGGCTGCAATAATCCCCCAAAACAGCGGGTGGCAGGAGTGAACACTGCCTGGACGCAAACCTGTTGCAGCACACCTAAAATCTACAATATGCTGGTTGTTAGTGCATCTTAAGTAACCATTTTTAAACTGCCAGAGCATGATATGATGTTGTAAATAACTGAATATGCTTTCTCACTATCACAAGGATACTTGTTCTCATATCTTGGCCATGGGTAGTTTGGACATGTTTGAGGCAGAAATGGAGAGGTGTATTCACTCACCCTTCTTGTGTGCACATATGTA
>CAAKHG010017470.1:14676-27988 GCA_901007715.1 Dactylopterus volitans | reverse complement strand
GGTAAGGCGTCGGGGGGGGTCGGGGGGGGGTGAGGTTAACTCACTTCACAGCTCTCTACCTGCTGGACAATCAGCAGGACTGGCAATACTACATTTAAATGAAGAAGTCAGGCAATAATTAGTGTTTTCCATCATTCTGCGAGCAAAAAGATCTGACCACCGTACAGGACAAGAGCCTGCCCACACAGCACGCCGCTGAAAGGAAGGCTCTGCTTATTTCAACAGGACAATGCCAAACCACATTCTGCCAAACCACAAAGGAGACCCCAAACTGTTGAGCAGCTGAAATCCTACATCAAGCAAGGATGGGAAAACATTCCGCTTTAAAAATCACAGCAACCGGTCTCCCCAATTACCAAAACCTGATACAATGCTTTGTTTTAAGAAGAGGTGACGCAACAGACTGGTAAACATAACCGTGTCCCGACTTTATTTTTCTGAAAGGTGTTGCTGGCAAATTCAAAATAGGCTCTAGTTTTCCAAAAAAAGAAAACAGTTTTCTGTTTCACCATCGAAAATGTTGTCTTTATGCTATTTTCAGTTAAACGTGGAGGTTCAATGTTTTGAAAATCATCACATTCTGTTTACTTACATTTTACACAATGTCCCAACTTTTTTAGCAACATGGTTGTTATGATATGAATGAATATTCTCTGCCTTAAATATTGGGATTAATTAGACCTGATTTTCTTTACTATTTCAACTCAAAAATGGCAGCATTGCATAAGAACCACATAACTTGTTTACTTTTTGTTTTATGGTTTCATAAATAATAATACCTCCTTTTTCAAAAAGACATGTTTAATGTATTTTCGCTTTGAATTTTTGCATATGTAGTGTGTCATGTATACGTTGCTTAATTTCAGACCAGAACCCAGTAAAAGTATCACCTAATCTCGAGGCTTTGCATTGTGGAGTGGGCATATTCCAAAATGAGTTTTATTTGCTTTTGTTTTGTTTTTTTTTAGTTCTTCTAGGCAAATGGTTCATGTTCCTGAACAAATTACAAACACACAGCAAACCTGGGTTCAGGTAATACTCCAGCAGGGAAGTAACAGTTTGCTTCTGGTGCTGCAGGCAAAATATAATTAAGCTGCCATGAGTCATCAGCTGTGTGTTCTGAGCTTGATTGAGACTTGGAGGCAAACGAGAGGGTACAAACACAACACACAGAGAGCGGGAGGAGGAGAGGGTCAATAGGAGCACATTAGCTCGCTCCTGCGGTGTGGCGGGTTATAGGGATAGTTTACATGAAAATTCACTCATTTGTTATCTGTTCACCACTTGGCCAGTGGAGGGATGGGTGAAGTGTCTGAGTCCACAAAATACTCGCGTTGCAGCCACATCCAATATAATTTTTTGTATGTGGCAACAACTACCTCAAACATGAAAAAACAATAGAAAAGAGATGCGTGAAATGCCTCTACACGGCTCCTGTGTTTGTCAACTAAGTGTCTGTCAGCCCCGACATTCGAATTCGACTCAAAACAGTGTCGGTTAAACCACGTTTTTAGCCTAATTGTATCTGCTATCATGCTGGCCTGGAGCCCTACTCACATCCACGCGCACACAGCACACCTGCTGATCTCAACTCGGTCCCACTGGGTGGAGGCGTGTGTGGCGTGTTTGTGCGTGAACACAACGCACAAGCTCCTGAGTTGTCCTTTTATCCTTTTAAGCCATGTGTACCTGCATTTCTTGATGCAGGACAGAGTATTAGCGGGAGAAAAAGAGAAATGGTGTTGGAGTGGAGATAACCACCAGATGAGCTGCAGGTATTTGTTAATAAACATCTGCCTAAATCCTGGAACATGCCTCTGCAAACCCCAAAAGATGGACTGAGACAGACGGCGTTAAACAAACTGCAAAAGATGGATGAGGAGTTGAAGCTGGGGGAAAAAAATCTTAACAGCGAAAGGTAAATCAATCTCACTCTCTAAATACAAGAGGGTCAGAAAAGGAGGAGAGAAGCCAACCTTCCATACAATTGTTAAAGTCAATGCACGCCTGTTGGAGCCCAGAATGAGGACTGAAGATGGAGAGAAGGACTGTGAAATGTGAACGCATGTCATGCCCCCTTAAAAGTGTTTTGCTTTCCATCAAAACAAGCATTTGTTGATGCCACATGTACTCTACCCTCGAATGGTCCGAACCCAGGTGTGTGTGCATGCGCGTTTCCACACACTTGACACGTCACACACACCTCAGCATGCACGAGAGTGCTGACGTCATCGTGTTAATGATGATTAAGATGATGGTGTTTATTTATCTGCAGAGGTGGAAAAAGGTGGACGGGGGTTGAATGAGTGCAGTGTCATAGGCTGCCGAGAGCAGCGTGCAAGCCAGGAAGAGCGAGGGAGCGAGGAAGCGGGGGACTCGGGAAGAGGAGGTGAATAGCACCCTGTGTGAGGAGTGAGAGAAAAGAGAGAGGCTGTTGTGGTATGTTTACACGTCAGTGCAGTTCCTCATCTGATTTATTATATCTGTGCGTCTGTGTCTGCAACCAGGTTTCCAACTCGCAATCAGCCTCGCCATACCATAATTTAGGTCGGTCCATTATGCACATTACGCACTAAGTAGCATGCAATGGTGTGTTGCTGCAAGTGATTCCACGCAGTAATTCTTTTTGGACACTGTCGGTGTGAGGGGGAGTGCGCTAAAAGGCCTGCTCCTTCTGACTCCACCATTGTGATTTATGATGGCGTGAAGCTACAAAACACCACCATGTGGCAGACAGTGTAAAGTTGGCAGGGCGCTGCTTTGGACTGAGAGACACCAGTGGAGGTACATTTAATAGGAGAATGAAGTCAATTTTTTAATAACTCTGTAGTTATTTAACCACACTTACATCTGAGGACGGAGAAAAAGCCTTCCTGTGTGTCTCTTTTCTTGGGCTTCAGCTACACTGACCACTGCAGTGCAATCGTACTCCGGTTGTTGTTACCCTATGCTTCCTTCATAACCTTCATTAAAACGGTCTTTCTCCATCTAAACTCAAAGTTTATTTGGCTGCTTTTCAGCTTGTGGGGATGGATGGAAAACCACCATGTCAGCCAGCCATGTCCAGGCCTCATGGACTATGCAGGTTGACCGCCAGTTACACCCCCCTAGCTGCTAAGTAAGTTCTTTTTTGGACTTGGTTGCAGTCTTGGACGCTATGACTTCATGGGCCTGTTTGAATAATTACTGAATGCAAGTTGTTCTTTACTGTGTATAGTCTGTGTATAGACTTCTTTACTGTGTATAGTCTATCAAATTCAAAGTTAATGAGCGGGGATGCACTGCTTATGAGCCTGCGGATATCCATTGTGGTCCTGACCTTTGTGTCAGCAAGGGTCGGGAGTATCCAAATGGAACTAGAGCAAACTCGGGTCTTGAAAAGGACCTAAAACATCCCGGTTGTGCTGCAAGCTAGGTTTTAATAATCAGAGGTAGAGTTCATGCTTTCAGACCTCACCGACACACATTCAGCAACTGGTTTCTGCGTATTAGAGGAGGCTGTAGAGTCTCTGATGGTTTTCATACTGTGGGGCGGGCTGGGTAACATAGTCCAGAGTGCCCAATGACAGCCAGTCAAGTAACATTTAAGGTCACGTCTTGGCATTAAAGTCTCAAGCAGAGTCCCAAGTCATTTTTGGGGGGGGCAAGTCGGGGCAAGTCAAGCCAGGTCAACAAAAAAAAAACATGGGACACATTACAATCAACTGAAACTCCTACATGGAACACTGCACTTACCCACGGGAGCAAAACATAACAGGAGGCTGGTCTATTTATTTTCCCATACACATGGCCATGTGGCCCTCAAGGCATCACAAATCTGATCAAAACTGCAGAAATATTTACGAGGTCAAGTACAATCTGTTTCAAAATGATAAAAATAGACGCGTCATTTCATCACAGGCCATGTTAGGCGGCAGTGCTTTTTTTTTTGTGGCTGTTTTTCATTGTTTACATAAAGTTATTAATCCATATTGATCAGATCAAACACAGCAGAGCTCGGATGAACATAGATTAACAGCACAAGTGAAATCTTAATTTTGTAATAGTCTCAATGCAAATGCTCGAACCTGTCCACATTCCTGACTATCCTGCTTAGAATCTCCTTGGAAAGGTCCTCAGAAAACCAAGCTGGCAGGCGACCCAGACAGACTGGATGTAGCAGGTAAACAAAACCACCCTTCTCCGCTGACACGACAAGCCACCTCTTGCCCCATGTACTTTATTCTGTCTGGATAAAGAGAAAAGACACGGTATGAGTACCTGAGCAATACGGATATCATGAGCTAATCTCTTGACATCAAATGATGAGCCCCCAGCTCATCACATCGCTCCTTTTATATCAAAATAGAACCACCAAGTGTAAAGCTGCAGCCTTTCAACTATTATGACAACATCCTTGTCAGGATGCACTTGGCGCTGATGTCTATATTTATGAGCTAGAGAGTGTGTATGCGTGGTGGGAGGGAGGGCTAAACAAACACTTGACATCGCCATGGGAAATGGGTTTCCTTCTAAGAAATCATCAGGGAGTAAAACATTTGACTGACACGATCGTCATTAAGTCATGACAATGCCATTCCTAGTGTGTATTTGCATACTGGGTAACTTTACGCAAACATGGATGTGAACACTGAAGACTTAATATTCTATGTTTCATGTTGCAACTAAAGCAAAAAAAAAAGAAAAAAAAGAACACGAGTCATTCATAACCTCTCCGGTCGAGTCACACTTTCAAGTCCAGATAAAGTCTCAAGTCGTTTATTTTCTGTCAAGTGGAGAGTTGTTGAAGCGGTGGCTTGAGGCACCTCAGGTCAAAGTCACAGTGACTCAAGTCAACATCTCTTTTATTTAGTCTGTTAATCCAGGGATGTTATCAGCCCACAAGCACTATCAGCAGACACCCGGTGCTCTGCCTCAATGCAAAATTTCAAATCACGTGGGAACTAATTGCTGCGAGCCCTGAGAGCAGGTCTGCGCATTTCCTGCCTTTAAACCTGTCACGATTTTGGGGTTTTAGCTTGGACCCAAAAGCAGAGAATGAAAGCTGGAGAAAAAAAAGAATAAAACAATTTTATTAGAAAAAAATGTACAACAAACGTGCGAAGAAGGCGGCGGGCTGGCTGGCCGAGAGGAGAATATCCCAGACATGAAGCGCGTGGCTGATCTCAGGCAATAAACCACTGAGAACTTGAAACATCAATCAAGGCCAGGGAGACGAGGCGGACTAAATTCGACTTGGCACACTTGGTGAGTCTGGACAAAAAAGCAACACGCAGACGTTTGTTGCATTCAAGGCACCGTCACAATCGGAAAAACACTCAAGAGGCACGGGAACTATGAGAGTGATGGATCGGCGGCAATGCCGAAGTAGACGGGGTGATCTGGCAAAGTGCTGGAGAACCAGGCTTCTTCTGGCGGGGAGGAGAGTGTCAGGGCTGCAGGGACTGAGGGAGGACGGCTGGTGGAACGAGCCGAAACTACGTGCAAAGTATCAGAGAATAGTCGATAGAAAAGTCTGCTTTGGGTTTCACCTTTAAGGAGGAACCTGATCAGTCACATAATGGAAAATTTCCCACATGATAGGAGGCAGGAATTAGGACAACTGAGGAGGGGCGAACCCTCGAGCAAACACGCTTACATAAACGAGGGTGTTTAGGAGAGAAGGCCTCTCCTGTTACTGTCAATGAAACATTAAGTGTGTCAGTCACCGTAGTTTGTTTGTAAGGTGTCAGGTTAGTTTCCTTTGCAGAGAGGCTTTCTCACTGGGTGCCTCTGCGTGCGTGCGTGCGTGCATGCGTGTAAGGCTCATACAAGTGCACCTATTTCTGTTTGTTTAATGAAGCCCTTTCATGTGTAAAATGATGCTTATCACCTGATCTTACTCCGGGTGTCAGCTCGACGGAGGGTGCTGATCTCACAGATTAACTTTGTCAGATCTGCCTAAGCACACGTCAGCACTGTAAAGGAAGACGGCACTTTGGGCCCATATCAATGCCGATATGTCTGATTGTGAAGTGTTTTTGTGGCAGAGTTCCGATATTCTGAGAGTTCCTTAGCGGGATTTGACAGATCTGTCTGCAGGAGACAAAGTTGGACCGTTCTGACCATAAAAGGATCTTGGCGCACCATTTCCTGTCGCATTGATTTTTGGAGTTTGGGATGACCGAGAAGTGATGACACTGCATTGAATCTCCTTGATGGATGATGAGTTTCATGAGTTTGGATTGGCTGTTCTTCCCCACTTCCTTCAAGTACTCAGGAATCGGTGAACATCATCTTTGGTAAATGGACTTGCATTTATATAGCACTTTTCTACCACGATTGTACTCAAAGCGCTTTACACTACTTGGCCTCATTCACACATGGTGGATGGTGGAGGCTCCCATGCAAGGCGCCCCTCAAGTATCTTGCTCAAGGACACTTGGGAGATGAAGATCGAACCAGAGGATCGAGATGAGGATCGAACCAGTAACCTTCCAGTTCCTAGACGGTCACTCTACCAACTGAGCCATGCCGCCCCTGGTATAATGTTGTGTTGTCCAGAAAGACAACACAACTATACAAGGTAAGGTAAAGGTATACCCTACACAAGGTAAGACAGCGGAATATCAGTCTATAGGCAGCTGCATTGGGGGCTGAAGGGAGGTGCTAATTACAAAGTAAACCATCCATGGGTGGCCCCTGTTCTTCCACGCTCTTCAGCGGATGTCCTGAGTACAATAGGTCATATAGCATGGAGAGTTACATAAACAACCCGGCCCGGCTCATAAGGTCATGTGTTTACCATCATGCCGGCAATTAGCCTGAGTCACTCCATACTCGAAAATACAAGCCATGCTGTTTGTTACTGAAGTTAAGACATTTCTCAAGACGGAGGACATCCTGAGATAGATCAGGACGTCCAAGCACAACCAGGCAGTCTCAATTAAGTTTTTATGGGGCCGTGTGGCCTTGAATGAGTGTGATCACGAATGTGAAGAGACAAGAAAGAGTTATACATTTAAGCAGTTCTGGTTTGTCTACAACAAAGGGGAGAGATATCTATATACATTATTTCCATCGAAAAGGAGATGGTGATGGCAGAGTTGACAGGAAATGAGCAGCAACAGAGCTGAGACAGTCCTGAATCTGTTGTACTGCGTCAGTGTGAGCTCAGTTTCTCTCCGGCGTCTTTAATTGCATCCGCCTCCTTGAGGGAATCTGTCTGTTCTTTCTTTTTTTTTTCCCCTGCAGTCTCTCCCTTACCAGATTCTCCTAAACATCCAAACATCTTTGGGGGAAACACATAAACATATATGTTGTGTAATAATTCTTTCCATGCTTTAGTGTAATCATCTGAGGATTAATACTTGAACACTGACGCACAGGAAGGGTGCAGAAGAAATCAGTCACAAAGTAGCAGGCAGACACAGTGTGGCTGCTTAAGTTGGTGGAGGAGTTTTGGACGTAAAGATTCGTGCACAAATTAAACTGTCAACACTCGGCCTATTACGGAACTGCGACATGGAGTAATTGCTCAGCAAATCATTACAGACGTCACTGCGAAATCTGCAAAATGAAGCCATATGTTGAACGCACAACCGATCCTCAACCGGGCCCTGCGCACTGCTTATTTAAGATTAGGCAAGAGGACGATAGGAAGCCATGGATAAGGCCGGTGGAGGGTCTTTGAAGTGGGGAAGGGGCCACTCAGGTATGTGCACTTGAGGGGCTGATGAAAGACGCACCAGGTCAGCAGCAGTGAAAGAATGTGAGAAAAAAAAAAAAGCGCCAAGCCCCCAGAGCCAACAGTGCTTGTCCTGTGAATCATGAATGTCTTCTGTTTGTCTCTTTATCAAAGACATATAAGGGCAACATATGGCAAGTCACAGGTTCTAATTTTATGCCGTCAGCCGCTTTAAGACGAGATTTACATTTACTCTGAATTTTTAACCAAGAAGCACGTCCGAAGTGATGTAGCCTAATGGCGCTAACAGCACTGGCACAGATGTCATTCACTGTGGATTTACCGCTTCATCCCCTCTGCACTGGCTTGACTGGAGCAGATCAAGGATGGTGGGATAAAAGGGAGAGCAGAAGCTAGGTCACCACTAGACTAGTTTCTATACCGTCTTTGTCTCAGGTGTCTTTGTGCCTGGTCACAGTGGGTATGCCACCGACTTGCCCTGAGGCCGGGCCGCGTTCTGTCCGCTAGCTGAAATTGCTCTGAGCTTTTCGGTTTACCGGGATTGACCACAGACTCACTCCTGCGGCCATCAGATTAATTCGTCTGACGGCGGGAAGTCAGGATCCCAGAAGCTTTTGAAATAAAACATTGCCTGTGCTGACAGTAAGACATGAGCGGAGTAACTTGAGCGCAGTCTGCCACAGAACTCTCCCCCAAGACCTCAGATTTCATTCAGACGGCGTTATGAGGAGCAACTCAGACGGGGATCATGTAGAGCTGTGACAATGAACGAGAAAATATAATCAAAGCTGCGTTTTCTGGTGGATTTTAAGGATTCTGTTTCATCAAAACCCTTTAGAGATGCACCACCCGGGGATAGTGAGGTGAGGGCTGCAGACACTCAAGACAAAGGAGGGGGTCAAAATATATAGAAATCAGGAAATAGCATTAGATTATAGGAGACAGACATAAGGGAGACAGAAACGATACAGCTTTAGGCATATGAAGAATAAGAGTTTCAAAAGGATTCTTGTAATTTTACATCTGTACATCTGTATAATGTCATATTTACTCTCCTAATAGCATGTCTGGCAACAGGTCGAGGAGATAATGGCTCGCTGTGTTGAGTTGCTGGAAATTGCCGGAGATTTATTAGATTAAACTGCACGGACGTGGCTGGGAACTAAAGCTTTGTTTTGGAAACCAGGAGAACACTCGCGTTTTGAACTGGTGATCTGCTGAGAAGAAGAGTTGGAAAGCGGGGGTTTGCCGAGTTGTCAACATGCCGAGACGCTCCGATTTCAGGGGAGCAGAGTTGTAATGACATCAGGGCAGTGTAATGCAGGTTGCCATGAGCGCAGCCTGCTTTGCCTTGATGTAATGTAACTCTGGCAGTGCCGCTTGAACTTACAGCAAGGGCACAGACGGTGAAACATTTAACGGCATTACCGACAGAGAGATCAAAAGGGAGAGAGAGAACGACTGCAAAACAAGGGTGGGAGGGTGGAGTGGGGGGGTGTTGGCAGGGATGAAAGAATTGTCTCAGATGGAACAAATGGCCGATCTATAACCAATCAATTACCGCTTTAACCTCTCCTCCCTTCCTCTCTTCCACTTGGATCCACATCTGACTGAAGTGCTTCAGTGACCCAAAATGATTTGCTTTGATATAGGGCCGGCGAAATCAATGTTCTCGGAGGACCCAAGCTAGCAACACCTGGACATTTTTTTTCATAAACATATAACTGAAACAGCTCACAGGCTCCCCTACCGTAACTTTGCCCACCATCTTTCCGTGCGGGGTGGGGAAGAGAAGATTGCGAGGCTGCTAAGGAAAAGTGAGCAAGACAGACAGGTTCCAATTTAGACACAATGCAATAAAGCACCCGCGCACATGCTGACCTGTCTCTCGCCATGCTGCGTTTAACCGTAGCGGCCCTCTGACACAGCAGAATACCACCACGCGGCCATGCTAAGGCCCTGTTGCACACGTGGAAGCACTTTCTTTCTGCTCGCGGCTGAGAACATAGCTGCAGGTAAAACATATACAAATGTGTACACATAAATGTGACAACGAATCATAAACATTTTTGTACAAAACATGCACATGCTGCCTTGCCTGAAGTCCTGGGTTTGCTATCTTGGGAATGAAATAGGAAGCGCTGCAGATGTACAAATTTCTTAACGAGTCACAGGGTAAGTGCTGGACACACTGGCTCCATGCATGCGAGACATAAAACAAGCACATAACGCACCCCTTTTACTGGGAGCTTCGAGTGGGGAAACCCTACATCTATGGTGGGGGGGCTTAGAGGAAAATCCGGGTGGTCAAGTTAGTCAAGTCAGAGAGACCTGTCTTACTGCATGACCCGGGTTCAAGCACCACGTTGGCCTGCACAAGCCCCTTGGAGGTCTCCGCCGACTACAAGAACTGCGTGCAGCTCCTGATAAAGAGGCAGGAAGGAGTCAGACGCTTTGTCTCCTTTTATTTTGAAGGATAAGTTGGGGATTAAGTGTTGCAGCAGCTCACTGCCCAGAGAACTCCAATTTCAGCAAGAAACATCAGCTATACGTCACCCTGTTCTTTATCTCCCTGCGAACCCAAACCTCGCCATCCACCCCATTTTCAATTAGCGCCATATCCCAGCTCTAGCCCTTATCTTCCAGGCATGTCCACTCTCCATCCACCTCATTCTTCCGCATGCCATCCTCCTTGACCTCAATTCTACGGCCGCTTCTGCCAAGTAAACATCACCACTAATGTCTTATGACTTGAAAAGAATCATGAATGGGACATAATTCTTCTCTAAATATGCCTGCCACTGCTGACGAAGACACTGGAAGTCCCAGTGAAGGGAAGAGCCAAGACGACACGCAGAGTCCAAATACACACAACCCAGCCGAAGTAACGGCGAATAGCTGACCGCTGACGTATCTTAATGTAGCTAAGCCGTAGTTGAAGAGGGTGGGGGGTGGGTGGGGGCAGAAGCCTCGCTAAGGGGGAGCAGAGCTCTTTGACTGGATGCAGCTGTGGTCGGCAGAAGCTGATCAGAGGAAGGCTGATGGATTACAATCACCTGCACTGTGTAACACAGCAACATTAGACAGGGAGCATGTTCATATGAAGTGGTATTTACTCCACTGGATCTTGCATCACATTGGATTAATAGTGCATGTGTAGGGTAGCGACAGAGAAAAACAATGCGAGATGGAGGGCTATGGAAATCACTTGGAGCAGCTTTGAGGCAGAATCTTGGCAATGACGACGGTCAGCACCTGATCTCCTGGTTAGGCTCAACCTGCATTCATCTGAGTGAGGCTGGCGAAAACGTTAAACAAGATGTTTCACAGAGAGGTGAGAATGAGGGTAATGAAGCAGAAGGAGGGAGATGTAGGTGAAAGAGCAGAGGGAAAATCTAAAAAAAAAAAAAGGAAAAGACTTTTAAGCCGGCGAATCAGCCAGCGGTCACATGTTTACCGTGTGCTAGAAAGATCAAACACAACTGAGTGTCGATGATGGGGGGTGGTGGGGGTTGGAGGGGCGTCTGCTCTTTGGATGATGGAATAATTCAGAGAAATAATAGCGGGAAATAGGAAACCTGGACAGAGTGTAAGTGCAGCCGGGGGACATGAAACCATCTGCATGAGTGCGGAGCAATGATGCAATTTGGGTGACCCAACTCCTGCACACCTTGGCGCTTTTGCAGGTTTTTGCAAACACTGAAAGCCGGCTTATCTGCTGCAAATGTCTGACCATCTGCCTCCTGGCTTGACTCCAGCAGAGGCTGAGAGGGGACAGACCAGGGAACAGGGAGCGCGACAGGGGCGCGAAGCGGGGGAACAATGGAAAGAGTGGGGAGGTGATGCGAAGGCATGTCGAGGCAAAGCCGATGAGAAAAAGCTGACCCAAAGTCGGAGCCTCTAACAGAAAGCACACACACATACACAAAGAAAAGATCCATTCCAAATGAAAGAGTGAAGATATTTAAGCGCCAACTTGGTGTCTCTATGGAGTAACTGTCAAACAGAGATGGGAGTAAAAAAGCCAGCTGGAAGGGAGAAAAAAGGGTTTTCATCACAAAGGACCTAACTGCCTCATATGCAGATGTGCAAATAGAGAACAGTCTGAAACTTTCCCACATGATAAATTGTTTAGCGCAAATACAACAGTATGTGTCCCTGCGACCGCGGGTCAGAGAAGAGGCTGGGATTATTTGTACAATATATTGGGGAAGGATGTCGGGGGATGTGGCATTGTGACATCCATCTGCCCCTCCCTCCGCGAGCGCTGACCCAGAGGGCAGATTTTCTCAAGAGTGGCACTCATTTGGTAGTGTGGTCAGAGAGAATTTTAAAAACTACATGAAAACAATAAATAGTTTGGTCATTAGCAGGTTGGCTAATGATAAATGTGATTACATGGCAAATGGGAATGTTTGACAAAAAACAGATCAAGTGGTCAAGGGGCCAAGGGATTTCTTTTTTCTTCCTAGAAATCACTTTGAAAAACGAGAATTCTCTCAATGAAGTGGAACCCCCCCCCCCCGGCCGGCACGCACTCGCGGCCATCCCCGCTGACTACAAATTGTTTTCTCGGCAGACATCGTCATGCAGAACACATGCATCCAATCGTATACACTTGACTCAGTTAGGCAATGGCAGGTGTTGCCCCCTAGTGATGAAACGTGAAGCAGCACCTCGTCTGACTTGAGTAAGCCCCTGCTGGAGCATGAAATTGTAAAGCAAATACAAGGATCAGTGAGTTTAATCTGATTTACATCAAGGGTGGCTTGAAAAGAGCTTCTGTATTTAAAGAACAGGCCTGTCAAGATAAACCATAACTGACTTTCCTGATTTATTAAGGCTACATTGAAAATCTTTTACTACAGCATTAAAAAAAGGTTCACGTTGAAACATCCAAATTCAACAATTTAAGGTGGAGTTTTCTTTATTTATGATATTTGTTATACAGTATAAATACCCGACCACAGACATGATAAAACCTTTCCATATCAGGCTTGACAATCTCTTTGCTGGTAAGCTGTTCAGACAACAATACACAATGATCAGCACTTGAGATTATACAGTATAAGTGAAGTGGCAAAAGTAACAGTTGCGCAGGAAAGGTGATCCGCTTGAGTACAAGACAGTATGGCGGTTACAGTCAGACAAAGGCATGGAATGGACATTGCACATTTTGGCTGCTTGCAAAGGCTGCAATGCAACTTGTAAAATTAAATAATTATACACACTGAAGGGTTTGGTTAAGGGAACTTGCAATGCAGGATAGGAAATGAATGCATACTTTCGGGATATTGCAGAGGTGCCTCTGTGTTTGGTTACTAGCATACTGCCACGATGTGGTTGTTGCTGTTATGCTTCGTAATAATTCAACAGACTGTGGATTCTGAACTGAATCAACCCGATGACCTCAGGAAACAGATCAATCTGTGGAGCAGCATTTGCCATCCGACAGGAGCGATAATGAAGTCAGAGGCACGTTATTATCTTTTAATACAACTCTGCACTGTGTGTGTGTGTGTGTGTGTGTGTGTGCGTGCGTGTGTGGCTGTATGTCTGTGTGTATGTGTGTGTGCACATGCATCTGCATGCATGTCTTTTTTATATTTATTAGTCAGCATGAGT
>CAAKHG010017470.1:0-14391 GCA_901007715.1 Dactylopterus volitans | reverse complement strand
ATACCAGTAATAATAATAACAATAACAACAATAATAATAATATTAACAATAACAAGCTTTATCCGGCGACTTTATCTGCAAGACAGACGCAAATATGACGCAACAGAGAGAGACAGAGTGTGTGTGCGCGCGCGCGCGCGCGTGTGCGATGTCCTCAGTGGTGGTTTTAGAACTCAGCTGTGAGCTGCCCTTTACTCTGGATGATTCTCATGATGGTCTGGACCACCTCTGATGTGGTGCCCTGACCCCCGATATCAGCTGTGTGCAACTGCAATAAAACAGAAGATGCTCAGAAACATCATAAAATAAGTAAGAGAACACAAAATGGCATGATAGTCATTAATTTTTGGAATTGGTCTCCTCCAAAATCCTGTATATGTGTGGGAGCGCTAAGTTCTAACCTCGGCCAAGGGAGTTATGGTATTACCCAATGTCTGTTTGTCTGTCCGTCTTTCAACAGGATTATGCAAAAACTGCTGGGCCAATTTTATGGAAACATGATGGAGGAGTGCAAGAACCCAATAAATCTTATGGCAGATCCATTTAAGATGGTCCATTTCACACTTTGACAGTGGCTATGGTGGAGGCATTAGCTCCACAAAGTGCCCGTCGTTCCCACTGGACTTTAGGGCTTTAATTAATTATCTCAAGGACCAAGATTAATGTTCATGTCACACAATATAAAACCAGATGTTACGCGATGTTGCAATTCAAAAAAGCTTTGCGCCAGCGAACAAGCCAAAATGCCATTTTGTGTGCTTCTGTGTCCACGTATGACAACAAAACACCAGTGAGCTTCGTGGCTCTGACTCAGGTGAAAGGAGTGAGTGAAGAGGGACTCACCCGGGTTTCATTCATGGTGGTAAGGATTGCGTTCCGGATCAAAGTCGCGTGATCATACAGCCTGCACACATACACACAACACCGTGGTCAAAACGTTTACATCTTGGACGGAAGCCCAGAGAGGAATGTAATCAAAGTGTTTTAGCAGGTATTTTGCTTACTTAAGATGGTCCAGCATCATGCAGCTGGCCAGCAGCATGGCGGTGGGGTTAGCAATGTTCCGGTTTGCAATACTCTTCCCGGTGTTCCTTGTGGCCTGAGAGTTCCAGGGGGTGGAAAAAAGGGCAAGAAAGTGATGAAATCCGAGACACAATTTATCTTACCTACATAATTCATGTAATTTCCATCCTAAAAAAAAAGAAAAAATGCTAGACAATCTTTTCTGAAACACTCACCGTTTCAAAGACGGCATAGGCGCGACCATAATTGGCTCCAGGCACCAGGCCAGGCCCTCCCACCAGGCCAGCACACACGTTGCTCACCACGTTGCCATACAGATTGGGCATCACCATCACATCAAACTGCTGAGGCTTGGACACCAGCTACGACAACATAAAGGGAGTTGCGAGGAAGCTGGATCTAATATTTCACCAATATCCTCTGGCCGCATTAAAATGTTATCACCCGTCACCTGCATGGTGGTGTTGTCCACAATCATGCTGTCGAAGGTGATGTCTGGGTAACCGGAGGCCACCTCTCGGCAACACTGCAGGAACAAGCCATCCCCCAGCTTCCTGCGGGAGTGTAGGGTCACATGCACTGTTAACAAGCAATAAGAAGCTAACGACATTATACAGGACTCAGGAGGAGCCGAGGTCTCCGGCATGATACACTTGCCAGACAAAAAACTCACATGATGTTGGCCTTGTGCACGGCGGTGACCCTGCGCCGTCCCTTCTCCCTCGCCAGTCGGAAGGCATAATCAGCAATCCTCATGGAATTGTTCCTGGTGATGATTTTGAGAGACTCCACGACCCCTGACACACTCTGAAAGAAGTCAGGGAGACCGAAGAGTCACAGTGATCAGTCCGCGGCGGGAGAGAAGACACAAGACTAGAGACGGAGACAAGACTCCAGAGCGAGTCAGTGCGTTTAATTGGTCCACACCCTCTCAAACGAAAACACTGCTGCACCGTATTAAATTCAGTTATTCAAAATGGATAAAAAACAACGAGGGAGAAATGTAAATTTGCATAATTACAGCCAGATGTAAATTAGATGATGTGGTGACATGAGAACAGAGGAAGATGAGAGGGCGAACACAGACAAAAGAAGTCTTTGGGGAAGAGGAGGGAGGCGTGTGTTGCAACATGAGGGAGGACTGCTGGCGTTTCTGCCGCGTCAGACCTCGTGCTCCAGACTGCTGTACTCTCCCTCCGTGTTCTCCCTGATGATCATGATGTCAATGTTCTTGTGGCGGGTCTGGACACCAGGCACCGACTGGCAGTGCATCACGTTGGCATACAGGTCCAAGCTCGTGCTGTTCACACATGCATAGAGTAAGAGTTACATTTCCAAAATTAGGGAAGTAGCCATTTGAAAAGGGGCTGAATCTTTCATTTACACTCACCGTAGAAGGTTATTTCTGGATTTGACAGACGGCGCCATGGTATGTTTGGTTTCGATGTTGCCTATCAGAGCATTAAGGATCGTCAGTTTAACTGCGGCATCAATGTGCAACTGGATCAAGCTACTCGCTTGCTGTGTTCATACATCCTCTGCTTGTGACTTTGAGTCTTCTGACAGACAAAATGGTTTGGTTACCTTTGAGGGCAACTCCATTTCTGCGAATTGCGGTAATGGCATTATTGATGTCATCCTCATTCTCCAAGGCCGAGTTGACGTGAACCACCTCAAAGTCCACAGGCACACAGCTGAACCTGAAGCATGATGACAAACCCCATGGTGAGGCAACCGCAATCTTGTCTGTGCTGTTGTCGGCACTCTCGAGAGCGATTTAATTTCAGTCTGACCAACCTGAAAACTTCGCGGACATGATTGAGCAGTTCCGGGCCAATTCCATCTCCGGGTATGAGGGTCACAGTGTGTCGCCCGCCATACTTGGCTGGAGGTGGCTGTGAAGTTGATTTTTTTTTTTTAAAAGGGCATGTTTTTTAATTAATTCTAGTGAAATATGAAAATCACTTTGCAGAGACTCGACAGCTTCGTGAGATAGGTCATCATCATTATGCAAACATTTATTGCCAGTTACACTGCTGTAACACGGTCATGCAGTTGTCAGCTGCAGCCTAGGTTTGCTTAGCTTTTTAAGATGCTCTGAGACTTGCATTACATTCACAACAACAGAATTTAAATCAGCACAGATGGCATAAAAAGGTGCAATGTGTGTTTGTCAAAAAAACGGAAAAAGCCCTCAGATGGAGTGATCCTTTCAAAAAAAACTAACCTTAATGAATTACATTGACATTCGCATGCAATCCAAGGAAATTAACATTTTGATCTTTGATTTCCCATGCAATTAAAGATAATGTGACAAGGTCTTTTTTTTCTCCTGAGGGTAAAGCTAATACATGATGCATGACCACATCAGAATCGAATACTTACAATGTTTTCTCCCTTTCGATGCAGATAGACAGGAAAGAAAGGACAAGCGTCAGTTCAACAGCTACGAAGAGGAACATGTCAAATCAAAACAGTGGCAGGACTTAGCTTTTAATGTTCTTTCCACCTCCAAGAGAGCGGAAAAACCATTATGTACAGTAAGTGCCCGGCCAAGTTTAACCCTTGTTTCATCAAAAATGACCTGCCGTTATGTTTGACAGCACATAAAACCCCCTCAATCAGCTTCTTTTCTGTTTGAAATTTAATGACTTCGTCCATAATAATCTCCACATTAGAAGCAGCGAAGCACCGATTTTGCTTATATTTCCACAAGAGCTGCACAGCAGTAGGGTACAAAGACCGTTTTCTCATTTTTGAGCTGGCAGTGAAGAGCTTTTACACGTCACTCACGCTCACATACACACCCGGGGATGTGTGGATTAGGGGTGCGTACTAAAACCCAGATTTAAACTCATCCTACGGCTAAATTATAAGAGTTTGGAATATCACTAAGCTCTGACATTTTTGTCAAAGAACAGCAAAATAACATGGTTCTCATAACCATGACAACATAGGGCAGGACGGCAGCAAAACTGCTGTAAAGATGCGCCCAGGATCACAACCTCAGTATTCTACATGATCATTCTTTCTGCACTGCAAAGACAGAAAACACAGATGTTCACAAAGTTTGTGATGAATGACAGATTGTCTCTTCGTGCCAAACAGATTTTTGGTTTAATATTCAATCAGCATGTTTTATCTTAGGGGTTTTGCCGCGGCAGGTCAAGGGTTAACCCGAAACCACAGGGATCAGAAATACATATGTACATCGGAGCAGTGGTTTTATGGTATTCCCAATAACGTCATATCCAGATTCAATGTCAAATAGTTAAGCAAGTAGTGTGCGACGAAAAATAATAAGAATCACATGTATTCATTCAGAATACTTAAACACACACACACAGAATCCGATTTACTCACAGATTGCAGGCTCTTATTCCTGTGACTCGCTACAGTTGGTCCAAAAACCTGAAAGAAATGAAAAAAATAAAGAGTGACACGTGTGAACAGGTCTGGTTGACAGGAGAGATGGAGGAGGATGCCCGCTAGCACGCCGACTCAACCGATTTTAACCATTTGACCTTGCGTTTAGATAAATATGACGATATGCGTTTACTTCAAAGCTGCGCAGCTACGTTCAAACCAGTATGGCAGAGGCAGAGGTTGTTGTCTTACTTTAGCCGCGTTTCCTAAGCGCCCCCCCAGGAAAGGACTTATGATTTTGGACATCGAGAAAACGGCACTGTGGGCAGCCATCTTGAGTTTGCAGCAGTGGGCGGCGAGGAGAAGGGGAGGAGTTATCTTGTTTGTTTTTTTTTTTAACGACTTGTAGACGCATAGTGGCCTTTGCAAAAATATCTATATGTATATTTATATATATATATTTAAAAAATTACGGAGCAGTAGCTTTTTTTCCAATTTAAAGAAAGAAACCACGATCTATTACAAACGTGTCCAATGGCGTGCTAAAATTCTTTTTTGGTCACGTGACTATCTTCGCGCAGACTCCGTCGTCGCGGACTCTGGGTTGACAATATTTCCGGAAGACTGATGAGGCAGCGCTGGGGCCATGTACACCGAGCGTGCTTTCTCCTCTTTTTTTTGTGCCTAAGGTGGAGTAACATATTCGAGTAAATGTAACCGTGTGAGCGGTGAATACCGGCTCCGGTGTGCCCCCCCCCACCCCCGCACCGAAAGCTCGTGCATAACCAGAAAGCTTCAATGAGGAAACAGCGCAAGAAATAGTCAAAAGTCCCGGATAGCAGGAGCAACAGCTCTTCTTCTGCGCTCAGTGCATCCCGGCAAAGGCAGCGCTCTCCTGAAGCCCGGGCACGAGAGGTAGGGTTTGACATTTTTTCATGGTTAAATACGAAAGAAAAAAAGAAAAAAACGACGTTGGCAAACGAATTGTGTGATCTTATCGTGTGTCCGCGAGGTCCTGAGTATCTGTCAAACCTGTTATTTGCAAAGCCGTCTTGCATGGATGGAGATCGGGCGATCCTGAGAGAATGCTCAGGCCTCACTGGAGAAAAAAACGGAAAGGAAAGCTCTCTGTCAACGCTGTTCCAATAAACGCTGAATATTATGACGCCAAAAGTTACTCAATTTGAAATGGCATGATTGAAATCATACGTATGCACATTCCTTTTTCCTCAAGACTTCACAAACATCCTCTTAAAATAACTCAAAACTACTCAAAATCTCTCAGCAGCCTTTTTGAAAACTGCAAACAATGTAAAAAAAACAAACAAACAGTTGTTTAGGTCTAATCCTCCCTTCTCATCTTGTCCTTTCTACTTTTATATTTAATAAATGTGACAGTACATGCCTTCAACGCTGCTAAACACCTGATTTAAAGGAAATGGAAATCAACTTCTCACTAATGAAGTTTTCACAGAGGAAGCCAATGGAGTCCAGGCCCCCCTGATTGTATTGTATCGCTCTGTTCTTCTCTGTCCAGGTCTATGAGACGGTGAATCATGAGGTTAACAGGTTGGTTTGATTTTTCTCACTCCCGGGGGGGAAGTTGTTGGTCCGGTGGTGATACCAGGCGCCTGTTGTCTGAACTGGTGTGTGTCCTGCTTCTCTCGCCAGGCCCCCTGCGAGCTGTGGTTGTGCTGCTGTTGGTGGGGCTCACCTGGCTGCTGGCAAACAGCTTGTTCGGAGGGGACGGCGGTTCATCCCTCAGGCATTTCTTCAGCAGTAAGAGCAACGAGAGGCCAATAATCCATCATGTTAAACATTCACTGCTTTCTCTTGGTTTCCTGTGAGCTCAGTTATCAGCGTTTGCTATTTGCCTTTTTTTTTTATATTGTGGAATATGAAATGTCCTTTGAGCGTTTGAGGCTCGGTTGGACCTGTTTCCTGACCGTCTAGAGACGAGAAACCAAGGAGTTGAAATACGAAATCTCGTGCCATCTTTCGTAAGCCGTAATGATTTGAGGTCAGATCATTTGAGTGTGATTTGTTTTTGTTTTTTAGGTGCAAGTGAGGAACCAACGCCTGGTGAGTGTAAGAGACAGTTTGAAAAGATGTGTTATTGTTAGTCTCTTTGATAAATCGGCCTCCTTATCATGCTCTCCATTATCACTGACTGACATCATTTATTTTAGCTGAACCTCGACCTCGAAGGTATAAATGTGGACTCTCGGCTCCCTGTCCTCCAAAACATTTGGCTTTCCGCCTGGTGTCCGGTGCTGCCAATGTCATCGGGCCCAAAATCTGTCTGGAGGACAAAATGTAAGATTAATTACTTACCGTTTCCTGTCTTATCGTTTATGGCTTTCTCTCCCCCTGCTGTCTCAGTCTGTTCTGTGTTTCTTTGTTTCACGCTCATTTTTTTTTTTTTTTTTTCCTTCTGTGCTGTCATAACCGGGCCTCCATCTGTGGCGCTGAATGCAAGTACTCTCACTGTCTGTCTGCCCCCCTCCTGCCCCCGTTTATCTAGTTTTGCCACTATGTTTGCGGGTTCATTCTTTGGTGCCCGGCATCGTGTATGAAGGTGCACATTCACCGGTTATGCACGTGGCAAGTGCTCCGGAACTGGCTCAGTTGGTGCGCCAAACCCTCTGTGTTTCTGTCTCGCAGGTTAGTGAGCAGCGTGAAGAACAACGTTGGCAGAGGGCTAAATATAGCTCTGGTTAACGGTACGAAGAACAAACTGTGCTTTTAGAAAACTTTTTAAGCTCCTGTTCATTTAATTGTTTTCACATCTTACTCATGCTCTGTTGCCCAAGGAGTGACAGGAGAACTCCTGGAGACAAAGACTTTTGATATGTGGGCAGGAGGTAATACAAAACAGACTCGAATATATATATATATACATGTCACATCTGGTACATATGGCTCATAAAACTGCAGTTCATGCTTGATGTTATATTTGTTTTCAGATGTTTCTGACCTGTTGAAGTTCCTGAGGCCACTCCATGAAGGAACGCTGGTGTTTGTCGCCTCCTTTGATGATCCAGCTACAAAGTAAATGCAGGATGTGATCTGTCATTCTTAGTCTTCATTTTATGTTGGAACTTGGAAAATATTTTGTGTACTATAAATATTAGGTGGCAGAGAGTAGTTTTTATAATCACAAAACGGCAACCGGACCAATGTATCGTATTACAGATGATCTGCTGCCATATCCAGTATCAAATATGTAACGTGTATAAGAATCAGTAAATCAGTAATTTTTTTCAGAAAATGTCAGTCATATTGAAAGTTAAGCATTAATAGAAAATTGCCACCACTTAAGTAACAATAGGTATATTATACAGATTTTAATCAATAATCAATGTGATTATTCAACTTACCATAACTTCAAGTTCCCATTTCTTTCCTCATCAACAGTTCGATACATACTATATATGAATCTATAGTGAACCAGGTTGCCACACCTTGCTTGCACACTGTAATTAATTTATCATTAATTTATGCTTGTGTCACTGACTATTTGGAAACCGACTACTTGGTCACACCTAAAGAATCTTGTCACGATCCCTCAAACTACATTAGCTATTAATTCATAGCTTTCTCCTATCGTTGAATTTGTTTGGGTGAAAAAAGACTCAGATGTGTGAAAAATTGAGCCAGATGTCAGGAGGCACCACAACATCAAGACTGCGCTTGGACCAGAGCTTTGCTCTGCATGTTTTAGACGTCGGTCTGGTCGAGCGCCTGATTCACATGAATGTTTGTGTCCCAGGCTTCTGCAGAGTTTGATGGTGACATTTTAAACCTTCAGAATTGTGGGTTCCCACGCTCAGGATTTAGAAATGCTGGATTAAAAAAACCAGTTATCTCTTAAGGACTGCTGACTCAGGGGAATTCTGATTTTGCCTCTCTTCCTGGACCTGGCCGCAGCTGATGTCACAATTGATCGTATGATTCCTATTTATAGACTCAGTGGAAAGGTTTCTTTTTGTAGCCACGATTCTGTAAGACACTTTGGAGTGCCTAAAGGGTCCGCTTTGGTACCACTTCCATTTTCAATATGTTTTGAGACATCATCAGTGGTGATGACATCTTTCATTTTTAGCTAAATTTCAAAGTGACTCCCCTGACTCTACTGAATGGTTTGTTACCAGGCTTTTACAGAGCCTGATGATGAGCTGATCACTTGAATCAGGTGTGCTGGAGGAAGACCAGATCAAACGCATGAACGGGATCGGTGATACCAGGACATGTTTGAAAGCCACTGGAGTGGACAGCACCATGTCTGCGAACTAACTTTAAATAATTCAGATCAAGCTGACATCACCGGCCCTGACAATCAGAAGTATATTCCTCACTTGGTCTGCTCTCTGTGAACACACAGCTTTCTGTTGGAACCCAAATGTATGTTAGTTGAATTCCAATTTATATATTTATCTATTTTCATCATCAGTTGATGATGCTCAAATCTCTTTGTGTCTGAGCTTTAAGTGACATCTAGTGGCTTATTCATCTCCTGCTGAACTTTCAATGTCTTTCGGGCGCAAGTACAAATTCCTCCTTTTTGCCCCCAAAAGTATTATTGCAAGTGTTGTTTCTTGACATTGCAGTTGGGATTTTTTTTTCAAAGGGCAACAGTTTGCATTTAATTTCAACAAAAGGCTCAACAGAAGTTAAGCTCACTCATCTACATCTTAGCCCCCCCGCGTGTCGCAGACCCGCCAGCCTGATTAACAAATATTTACGTGCTGTTCCCGTCTCTGCTGGCAGGTTGAATGAAGAGTCGCGGCGGCTGTTTGAGGAGCTCGGGAGCACTGCGGTGAAGGAGCTGGCCTTCAGGGACAGCTGGGTGTTTGTGGGAGCCAAGGGAATCGAGAATAAGAGTCCATTTGAGCAGGTACTTTACTACAGTGTTGCATTTAATAATACAGCAAAATGTGATCAAGATTTGCTGTTGTGCTGGAGATTCAATGATATGCAGGATAATCAGGCATGTCACAGAACAGCATGGCAATATTAGTGGTGAGTGTATAGAGCAGGGATGGGCACACTACGGCCCGCGGGCAACATCCGGCCCGTTGGTGCTTTTAATCTGGCCTGCCGGAGATTGGTACGGAATCGTCCAAATCAAATCATATAATTATGGCTGCATTCATTTGACCTTGTCCTGTCGTTGTCCTGGCGTTCCAGCAGGTGGCGCATTTGGCGCAGTGATGCATTGACTTGATTTATTGGAGCCCGGGCTACTCTCTGTTGTTACTCTGCTACCGCTCCGAACCCGTCTGCAACAATGAGTGACTGCCGAGTGTTTAATAAGGAATGGATGACTAAATACCCTTTCCGCTGAAGTCCAGTCAAAGGCCGTATGTCTCATTTGCCAGAAACCGTTTTAAAGGAATACAGCATCAGCCGTCACTTTTCCACCGAGCTAGCAATCAGTCGACGCAAGAAGGGACGGCCACCACTCGGAGGTTGGCAGCAAGTTTGCAGGCTCAGCAAAACACCTTTTTATCCGACAAACCGCCAAGAATCAAGCACGAAGGCAAGTTATTTGCCGGCGTTCAAATTAGCAAAGACCAGCAAGCCTTTCTCCGAAGGGGAGTTTCTCAAAGAGTGCCCTCAGGTCTCTTGTGCCCTGAGGGCAAGAGCACATTTGAGAAAAATTAGCTTGTCACACAGGACAGTCACCCACCGTGTTGAGCTAATTGACGGAGACTAAGCTAGCAAGCTAAACAAAAAAGCATTTACATTATATTAGGCTTAATGACAACTTTGAGATAACAGAGGAGTTTTTGGCCGTGGAAGGGAGAGAACTTGTATGGCAGCGTGTCGGGGGGGTCATCAGGAGGCCCAAGCTACCTTGGAGTACGCTCACCAATGTGACCACAGATTGATCGCCAAATCTGACTGAAAAAAAAATATCGGGCTGCTAAAAACAATCCAGGAGAGGATGAAAGAAGACAACCCTGAGCAGGGTGTAATTTTCCTACACTGCATAATCCAGCAGGAAGCACTGTGTGAATCCGTATTGCAGCTTGACCTCATAGTGAAGCCATTTGTAAAACTCCTTGTCTATATTCGAGCGAGGGCACTTCAGCATCGCCCGTTCATTAAGTTTCTTGAAGAAACTGAGGCTGATCACCAGGACTGGCTTTACCACTCTTAAGTGCTGCAGCTCAAACAGGAGATTAGCTCATTTTTGGAGCTGCTTGAGAAAGCTGACGATTTTTTCCCGAGCTGAGTGACACAGATTGGCTTCGTGATTTAGCTTTAGCCGTGAACATACTTACACACGTGAATGAGCTGAATGTGAAGGGAAGGGAAAGACCTGTTTGTGTACGAAATATACACAAACGTCAGAGCCTTCAAAACCAAGCTAGCTTTTCTTTCCTCATAGCAAATGTCAAACGAGTCATTCGCTCATTTCCCCGCACTGGCTACGCTGAAAGAAAACCCCTCCACATGTGAAAAAACATAGGGAATCACTGGACGACCTGCATGGAGAATTCTGCCGTCAGTTCTCCGATTTTGGAAAAATTGACAAGTCGCTCCAGCCGTTGTCTTGTCCCTTCACACAAGACCCTGAAACGGCGCCACGGGAGTTGCGGTCGCAGCTGATTGACCTCCACTGTGACACCGACTTCAAAGAGAATCTCAGCTCTCTTAAAGTGGATGAGTTTCATGATTCGTTAAGCGCAGCCAGATATCCAACCATCCAGAGGATGGCACAGAGGACGCTGGTGTTTGGCTCTGCGCACGTGTGCGAACAGACTTTTAGTGTGACGAGCACGAACAAAGCAGCCCACAGATCCCAGCCGAGCGATGAACACCTCGGATCTGTTCCGAGAATTGCCATGACAACACTAACACCAGACCTCGATGCACCGGCAAAAAAAGGGCGCTCAAACTCCACTATCCCCACTAAAAGTGAATAGAAGCATCAACACTCTAATGCCTTTTACATGCTTATGTTTGATATGTATGCATCTCAAGCTGGCTCGGCCCATCTGGCAAATTTTACAAGTCAGTGTGGCCCCCGGAGCCAAAAAGTTGGCCCACCGCTGGTGTAGAGCGTTTATCACAATACACTTGATTTCACTTGATATGAATAAAAAGGGTACCTCACATATGAGGCACCCTAACCTATGAGCCGGTGTCGTCCTGCGGGGAGGTCAGTCGCGCCCACAAATCATCTCCAAAAAGCTTTAATTTCGAGACATGCCAGTATAGATGGAATCGGTTCAGCCATCCGTACATGGGCGGTAACCATCCGGCAGCTTATTTGCAGCGAGAACGCCAAATGTTTTGCCAGTTTTGCTGACTTTAGATCCGTTTGCTTGTGATCGTTCCCGTTAGCGCATGAAGAACAGCAAGACAAACAACAAATATGAAGGCTGGCCTGAGTCGCTGGAGATGGATGGCTGCATTCCCTTGCGGCCACCTCTGGAGGGCTGATCCCGCCCGATGCTTCCTCGCGGTACAGCGACACCTGGAATAGCAGCAGTGGGTCCAAATGACTGTGGAAAAGCTAAGGAACCTCTGAAGGACTGAAACCATTCTAGGCCTGCGTCACACGTATCTCCACTGCCCCTCACAAGGCCCGTGGGATGGGGTGACGGCAAAAATAGTCTTGTACCTTGGAATATTTAAAATTGCTGGTTGAAGGAGATTTTTTATTATTGTTTTTTTTTTTTACTTTGAGACTTTGTGATTCATTTTCGAGCTGAAGTAATATAGAAATAAGGAAACAGACTGTGTGAAGTGAAGGGAAACTTGAGGAGCCAAATGTTGAATGACCAAAGTGTAACCGTGACGAGTGAATGAACAGAGCTGGAGTAGGTCTTCCAAAGCCATTACAGGAAATTGATACCTTTTGCTCTATGCATGTCTGCCAGAGGGAAATGAAGCGTTACATCCCGGCAGGACATTTAATGTTCCTCTGGTAAAAGACACGACTGGTTTCACGCCGAGGCATTGGTAAACCTAATCAATGTCGGGCAAACATTTGAGATACTCTCATAGTTCAAATACTCTTTGAGCACCTGGTCTGGTGGCATACTTTTTATTTTTTAAATTCATTGATATATTTCAATTCTGCGATACGTATGTCAATGATCTTATTATGCATTCTCCTAGCTGCCATTGTTTCTTTAGAACTTGACGCACAGCAGTTTACTGCTTGCACAGTGTTTACAGATGTCTTTTGATAGGATTGGCTGAGGTCGTTATCTTTACTCAAACTATTTATTTTCAGCACAAACGTTGCAGGTTACCGGTGTGGGCTCACCATGACCCCGCTCACCGTTTTTAATGTCGTCTTGCAGGCGTCTCTCTCCATTGAGTGCTTTGTTTGAAGATTCAGTATACGTGTGTGGTTGTGAATGGTGTTCTTTTTAAATATTGAATGTATCCATTGGAACTTTTGCAAGCCTTACATGTAGGAAACGTGGTGCATAGAAATAAATGTATTATTTGAAATATATAGTTATGTTTTGGAAGCCGGTTTTAGCTGTTGGCCTGCATTACGTCAAGCTCCCTCCGAGTGACATGCTATTTCTAGAGGGGACTGCAGTCTGTGTTTGTGACAACAATGCGCATAAATAAAAATGTCTGAATATTTCTTGTGTTTTCTTTCTTTTCTTTTTTTTTCATTTCCGTTGGTTCCTGACCTGTTTTCGTTCACTTGCTGTTCACGGAGAAACTCGCCAGAGGGCGACATCGATCCAAGTGTCATTGGGGTCACCGACGCTGCTGCGCTCCAGGCAGTTGCCTCGTTAATCACGTGCTGTAGTCATGATAACAGCTGTCCGTAAGTAGATAAAGACTAGTTTGACAGTAAATTCGGCTCAAAATACGGTTATTCGTTGAATTAGACTGCAGCGTAATGACAAAGACATTTTTTTTCTGCTATGAAATGTGACATTGTTCCTTGTCATTTACAAGAGTTAAACGCGATTTAGGAAAAAAAACCCAAAAAACGTCGGTAGGTTATGCTGCCTTCGAGTAGAGCCAGGGGTCAGGGGATCGCGTCAATTCACTGAAATTGAAATTCGTTCTTTTTAGGCGCGTTTTGTTTTCATTTATATATATAATAGTGTATATATATATACTATTAATTTATAGATATTATTCAACTATTAATTTAATTTATTTTAATAGATACTATCAGTACAGAATGCGGGGAAATTCAGCATTTTCGGCGGGGACATAATTTGGATTACATTACGAGCATCGAGTAAAAACGGACAGAATGCACAGGTGTCGGAGTATCTGGTATTTTATCTCTAATGATATTTTATATGATTTTTGTATGATCTCCAGGAGGGCAGAACCATTGGACGCAGAGACGTGAGCGGCGGCTGCGGCTGCTGCCGCCCCGGAGTTCAGGCTTCCGAGGAGCCCTTGAAAGCGTCCGTGTGCGCGCGGCGAGCCTGCGTGTGAGCGCGCAGCGCGGCCGCCCCCTGCTGGCGGAGGCCGCCCACTGCCGTTTTTGTTCATCCTCGGGATGGTGGTGGTGGTGGTGATGATGATGATGATGGTGATGATGATGATGAGCCCCGTGGCAAGTGAGCACGGGCGAGCGGAGCGCGCGCAGCACACACGAGAACCCGCGAAAGGCCGCCGGAGTCGTGCGTTGTAAATTATGTACATAAGTTCCCTGGCGGGTTTCGGATGCCCGTGAACGGCCGCTCGCACGACTCGGGAGCCGACGCGGCGAGCGGCGGATGGGAGGACGCGTGAGGCGGCGGCAGGCATCGTCTGAAGCGGGGCACGTACGTACGCCAAGTGCCCGCCGCTCGTCTCTCTCAGACAGACCGAGGCTCGACGACTCCGCCGGGGATTTTCGAGCCGTCGACACCGCAGCCAGCGAATAGGGTATAAAGAAGGAACAAAAAAAACAAACATATATATATATATTTTTTTTGTAAATGTTTTTTTTTTCCTCATACCCCATCGGGTTCAAGATAATTTTGCAAGCAAAGGGCTGAGTGCGGCCGGCGC
>CAAKHG010017468.1:0-11273 GCA_901007715.1 Dactylopterus volitans | reverse complement strand
CTACAATCCTGTGGGACCTGGGGAAAAAAATGACGTCTCTAACGTGTTTTGCCTTTGGTAGACTGTGCAAAGAAACATGAGTATCCTTGCATCTGACTATAGTGCAACAACGTCTCTTAGACATGTGGCTAACCTAACTATGTTGTGAAGTGGAGGTGGGCTGGCTAGTTTCCGTGGGCGGCGTAGCCTTATGTGTGATGTCACAAAAAGGAGGAAGCACTGTCCGCTCATTTCAAAGGGAGAGTGTCAACAACAAAAAAAAAACGGGCTGTGTGCATTTCTCCGTATATCACAGGTTTGATGCATGGGACAGTATTTATGTGGCCCAGAGAACTTCCCTATCACAAAAAAACCTGAAAATTGCATTTTTTTTTCATACCATGGGCCCTTTAAAATGTGACATTAATTATCAATGCATATTGAAGCTTTATCAAGTTCACATGCACATCTCTTTTGAAAGATTGCTCTAATTTCCTGTAATTGGAAGTATGACTCAGGTATCGTGTTTTAGAAAAATTTTAAGTCTGACCAGCAGCAGCAAGCATTTGTCATGGATGATTGAGCAAACGGGCTAGTCTGAATGAATATTTTAATTAAAGCATTATCTTTCTGAACTTTTGACTTCTGACTTTTCTCTTAGCCATCTGCAGTGGGTGAGGCAACATTCCTAATTAATTGTGCATCATAAATGACTTACCAAACAGATGCATGCATGCATAAGTGGATGCACACACACACAGACTGATGCATGCAGTCACACAGAGTATCTGTTAACATGCATACTGCAAACCATCCTCATAAGAATATAATTGTCAGAAATCCATTCATTTTTCATAAGTAAAATGAGTTCACTGCATGCCTGATAGTGAACCAAGCTCTTTTCAAGGAATTCCGGCATGTACACGCATAGAAGCACGTACAATCTTATACGCAGGGGTTGCTGCATACATTAAGGAAAACACATTCTCTGGACACATATCGCCATATTTCCTCTCTTTCAAAAGGCTCCACAAGAAGAGCTACATTTTTTCCTTGTATGTGTCAATTTATTTCATTGAAGACTACTGTCATCAAAAATAGCCAAGAGATGATTTGCCTTCATGTCTTTTTCCTTGTGAGGTAAATCAACACTGGCAGCAGAGAAAATAATGAGGCACAACTTGTGTTTGCCTACCGTGCTAAGTAACTGCCCACTCAGATGTGCAGTGTTTCTGCTGATGGCTGTATCTTGATTGAATTCAGTCAGGTTCAGATGAGAGAAACCGAACTTGACACAAAAAGCTACTAGTTGTTACAAGTTGACTGACAGAATTGATTGCTCTCAAATTGATATTTCTTTTATCTGGTACTTCAATAATTGGGATGAGAATGGGCTGGCCCATGTTGTGCAGCGCAGGAGCAAAATTTGGTTGTTAGTAATAACTAATAATCATCAAAGATAACAAACGCAGCAACGCGAAAAATATTCACACAAAGAAATAACAGTAAGACCTTACCATTTAACAGCAGTTTTGCTTCACAAATACGTCAAGTAAACTCACATCTGCCCAGAATTGCAAGACTCTTATTCGTACATATGAGGTCCATGGATCTTTCCCCTGCCTTAGTTCTGGCGAGGTGGTGTTGGTCGCAGCTGTCAGCAGCTAACGTCTTCTCGGTGGGATGGTTGATCTCCAGTGAGGCGAACTAATTCCGCCATGCGGGGGGGAATAAGCAAGTCAAAGAACAAAGATTCTTTGTCATTCTTCTTCTTGAAGCAGGTAGGGCGCATTACCTACCTTGCGTCACATGTGCAAGCATCCACGGGCATCCGGTTGAGAGGGTAGATCCGTGGACCTGCACCGAGCAATTTTGTGCTCCGTTGGCACGCAGAAGGTGAAAGGAGATTGCTAGACCAGCAAGGGAAATCTGTAAGCCTGAAGGTAATTATCGTGGACGCAGTGCTTCTAATAATTTTCAGGGCGTGCGCAACGAGGAACGATTGGTCTGATCGCAGAAGCGGTGGTGGTAACTTCTATCCGTGGCAGTCACTGTTACAGTGGTCCATGCCAGAAGAGCTAAGCTTCAGGTGTTTCCTTGTATACATATTTTAAGCTGATGTCATAGTTTGGGGCTCTGGGAATACACACTTGGGTGTAAAAGCCCCAACTCCAGCTTCCATTGGCTACTATATGGCCAGGACCCCTGAGGTCACCAAGCCATAAAGGAGAAACGGCCCTCTCACTCTCTCTTATCTCCAGGCTTCTCCTCTTCTCCATCCTGCTCTTCCTCTCTTCCCTCTTATTAGCTCTGCAGCTCTCAGCTCTCTGAGCAGCTCCTCAGCCTCCACTGGATCAAGCCTTGGTAGCAACGTGCATGCCTACCAAAGGACAGGATTAGCCCCACTGGCACGGCACAAAGTCTGCCAGTTGAATTTAACCAGCCAATGAGCCACAGGGTTAGCCTGGACTAACTTCAACAGGAGAACCGCAGAAACAGGACTCCAACCACAGCCAAGACTTCCACAGTCCACAACCAACTGTTCGTCAAACCAACCGAGCATTACAACAACTGGACTTTACAAACAACCAAACCACAGACCTGCAAACCAGGACATCAGCAGCATTTTTCTTATTCATGTGACCTGCTAACGTACTGGGCCTAGTCAGCTTTCCTCATCTGCATTTGACTAAACATAGAAGTTATCAACTTTGGCAATGTATATATTGATCAAATTCAGTATTACTTGAGCTTGTTGTTTAGTCTGTCATTTTTCATTTGACGAGTCATTTGAGTATCTTGTGTTACAGCAGTGAACAAAGGGTTACACCCCGTTCCTCTTCCCCTGTGTCACCTTGGTCAGCCTTGGCGGCCATCTTAACACACACATACAGACACACACACTGTACAGTACGTAGTACCTTTTGTAGCTTGGTTAGATTAATGTCAGTTGTTTCACTTTCTTTTTATTCAGTAAACTTCTTTAAACTTGTTTGTGTGTTCTGATATTGGAACTCCAAAATCCTTCATCTGTGCTACTGTTAAGTTAATACATAATTTGATAATTATAGTTATTAACGGGATAACTTTTATTAGACTGATTTATAACATTGGTTATCTGGTGCCCCAAGGTTAATTTAAATCAAAATTAAATCCTATTCAGAGTAGATATTAATATCTCAACATTCATATTTTACTAATTTTGATAACCAATAATAATAATAATGTTAAAGCACAACGTTTATAAGGCCTGTGTGCAAGGCCTATGATATCAACACTGCCCGACAGTGTGAGCTCAACAAATGATGCCCCATGGGCGGCATAGAGCTCTGAGCACAACACTGCTGATCAGCTGTAATGTAAGATGTAATGTGTGTAGGGGCTGTTGCTCAGCTGGTCAGGTGAGACCACGGATTGGGGGTGTCAGAGTCTGCTCTCCCTTTCAACTGTCGCTGTGGGTTTTTTCCGCTCACCTAGTCTCACTCTGTGTTCTGCCACGCCCGACCTTCTCATCATCTACAATCAAGTGCGTATATAGCTGCCCCAGTCCACTCACTCACTGTCGGATTGTCTTCCCAGCCATGCGAAGTCGTCTTGCTTGTTTCTCTGGAGTGCCTTCCTGGTTCCTGATCGACTCGCCCTTGACCATCGCTCCTCGTCTCTGCCCCGGTAAACCTACCTGCCTTCTGTCCCTGACTCTGAGTTCTGCCTACCTGTTTCCTGGTCTTCGTCTGCTTGTGGCTGAGAGGCGTCCCGCCGATTCCTGCTCTACCATCTTCCCTGGTGACATCTGCGCTGCTTCCTGGTTACCTGCTGTTGGCGCTACCCCGCCCAGGACGCTTGGCCTACAGCCATCCAGCAGGGAGTTCCCCCCAGTCCCCCTCCTGCTCCTCCTGGAGCCCAGGACTTGAGACTGTTTTTGTGCAGTGTTGCCACTTTCAGATCCTGTGTGGAATAAAGATTGCTAAGCGAACGTTGGTGAAGAGATATGTGGACACCAAACAAATGTACACATCAGAAGACATGTGCATCTAATATTCACACAATAACAGCTTCTGAAATAAATATTTAAATTTTAAAACGATTTTAATTTTTACACATCATGAAATTCTTTTGGGGTCATATTCGAGTACAACGTGTGATTTTGGGATCATTGCTTGCTTTTTTCCCTGTATTAGCAAACCGTACAAAGTTTGCATTATTTTTGTTTTGTTTTCATTTTGGACAGTTATGCGAGTTTGTTTCACCTAGTGTCAACAAAACTGGAACAGCATCTCTTGTGTTGCAGAAGTACTAAATTAAAGAATAAAACTTTTGCATTCGTATGGGTTGATTTTGTTTCACTTGCAGTGGGATATACACTGCCTGGCATTTGAGCCCTGGTCCATACACAATGTAGGACAACACCACATGGCTTCTTTTGCTCTCCAGACAAAGAAGAGCCATTAAACTCAATCTCCCAGCATTCCTCAACTATTCACACTTTGGTGTACAAACCTTAACTCCAGCTTCCATTGGGTACTATATGGCCAGGACCTCTGAGGTCACCAAGCCATATATAAAGGAGAAGCACCCTTCTTTTCACACTCTACTCTGCTGTCTTCTCTCTTATCTCTTCTCAACTGCAGCTCTTAGCTCAACAGCAGTCTGGATTGACTCCACCAGGAGAACCAAGGAAACAACATTTCAACCACATCCAGGATTTCCACAGTTTTACTTGACAAGGACAACCAACTGAACTATACAACAACTGGACTCTGCAACCAACCAACAGCAGTACCTGCAAACCAGCACATCAACAGCATCTCTTTCATGTGACCTGGTAGCATACTGGGCCTAGTTAGCATACCTCATATGCCTGACTAAACATAGAACTTATCAACTTTGCAAACGTATGTATTGATCTCATTCAATGTTACATTGTGTTTCAGTCTATCATTCATCATTTGATTGGTCGTTTGAGTAGCTTGCGACTGAGCATTGAACAGAGGGTCCAACTCCTGTTCCCCTACACACACACGCACACACAATGGCCCTCATTCATCAATCTTGCGTGAAAACGGGCACAAATTGTAGCGCAAGATTGGTCTTACGACAGCACTCACGTGTGATTTATGAAACTTTCGTATGTGACCAATTCCAGCGTACCAATAATCGGGTCTTGATAAATACAGCGGCTGAGTTCAATCGTCATTAAGAAGTTACGCCCATGGTTACACCATTAAATATTCCTGGTTAGGAGGCCTCGCCCGCTGAGGTCAAACGTGGAGAGAAGAAACGCTGGCAAGAAAATAAAACTTTCCTGGATGGAAATCAGCATTCTGGCATCTGAAGTTGATCAAAACAAAGATGTGCTTTTTGGCAGTCTGAAAACGTGAATTTAAGCTGCTTATCAAAGCATTGTGTGGAAGAGGATGACGTAGGCAGTCAATACCGTTGCCATAGGAACGGACGCCACCTGGGTCTGAATAAAATTCTCTAACTAACTTAACCTATGTCTTATGATGATTTAAATGCTGAAGCAATAAATAACACATTCATAGAAATTAACGGAACCCAAAAAAATAAAATGTTTAAATGACTAAATGTTGTCCATTATCTGCTTTTAACCAATGTCACCGAGGATACTGCAATCACATTACTGATTAAATACTGCGGTTCATTTGCAAAAGTTTAGGGTTACAGTTTACATTTTAAAAGCAGCGAATGAGCTCCTGTCTGCTCCGTGTAGCCCCCCAGTGGAGGCTGTGCTGGCCATGATTCCCCGGGCATCGGCTCGTCTGGCTGTGCCGGCACATCCAAAGGCGCATCCATCGCCCTATGTGATGTTGTGCAAAACTGAACAGGCCAAAATAATGTCGCGCACTTTCTCTGGGATACACGGCAGCGTTCCCTCTCCTGGTCCAAGACAGAGCCACCTGCTGTTGAGCAACCCGAAGCAGCACTACACTAGGACCCGTGTAAGTGTGTGTGCGCGCTCGGTAGCAAGGTTTGTCAGCCGATCGTATTTTTTTTATTTTACAAATAAACTGATAAAACGTGGGCTTTTTGAAAATTCATTAAATATTCATTAAATTACATTTTATTTTGTTTTATTTGTTTTAAGATTCCGTTTTCATCTGTTCATAATATGTGGCTGCTTATGCGTAGATGACAGCTGAGGTTTGTTTTTCAGACTCGCCAGATTCTGCTGTGCTAAACCGCAAATCCACAGACTCAGATTTTGCGTACACGAGCTCAGACCTGTCGTGAGATCTGATCATAGCTTACACTCACGTCCAAATTCATAAGTACCGAAGTTTCTGTGGAAATGGCCGTATGCCCATTTTTCTGCCATATGCTCGTTTGATAAATGAGGGCCATTGTACATAGTAGATTTTGTTGCTTGCTTAGATTTACGTTTGTTTTTTTTCATTTTTGTTGTTCGATAAAACTTCTTTAAACTTGCTTGTCTGTTTGAGATTGTACAAAGTGAATTTGGCCATACTGTAAAGTATAGTTATTTACTTAACACATAACTTGATTAATAATTAACGGAATACCTCTCTTGAGAATGTCTTGAAACATCGGTTATCTGGTGCCCCAGGGTGGACTTAATGTAAATTAAATCCAATTATTTTATAGTAATAATTGATCTCAATATTCATATGAATTTTGATAAGCAATAATAATCATTTAAAAGCACAACATTTATGGTGCCTGTGTGCAAAGCCTAAGATATCAACACTGCCCGACAGTGTGAGCTCTTTGATGTAAACTTAATCCCATTATCCCTTTATAGTAATCATTAATATCCCAATATTAATATTTGACACATTTTTGGTAACTAATAATAATAACAGCATTTAAAGCACAAAATTTATGGTGCCTGTGTGCAAGGACTATAATATCAACACTGCCCAACAGTGTAAGCACAACATTTATGGTGCCTAGTGTGAGACAATTTTTCACAATTGTGTAATATTAATGTTCAGTAAAAGCTTGGACATCACAGAAAATTTTACTCAGAATGTAACGAACCCAAAAGCTTACATTCAGCACAGCTGTCTGCTGCAGGAGTAGACATCCAGCTTTCCACCTAAGTTGCTGAAACTGTTGCTGAGAATTTGCTACTGCTTGCACACTTCCTAGTTTAGTCTTCTCTGTAGGAACTTGAAGAGTCCTATTTAGCATTCGGACAGCACATTGTCAATGAAACTATTGAACTGTTAGACTTAACCTTTGATTTAAGTGCTCCCTTGTGTTAAAATTAAGACGCAGTGTGCCACCGGCTCTGGGTAACATAGAGTTTGTCCCTGGTTGTTACTGCCATGTATTTCAACCTATCTAAAAATAGAGTTTGAGATAGAGCTACAGCGTGCTGCCAGTCCTATGAAGTTTTATGCCCGTTAAACCAGTTTGAGTTAATGTTAACATAATCCCACAATGTAGACCCCCTGCGGAGAGCAGTTTATATCCTCCCTGGCTCAGCCTATCCTGAATTCCTGAATTTATCAATTCAGTTAAATTCCAGTGAATGCAGGAAAAAATTAGATTCGTTACTCAAACACAGACTTGATGCTCAGACAGCATCCAAAGGCCCATTGTTAAGACGTGTGCTTCTGATCCTTCACAGACACCGAAGAGGCAGAGAATTTAAGACTGCAAGTCTCCTTCAAGGAGTGCAAACAGCAAAAAAGAAAGCCCTAGGACACTTAAGGCCCGTTTTCACAGGTATGGTACAGTATGGTACGGATATGTGGGCGTTTCCACTGACAAAGTTGTGGATAGTAACAAAAGAACCGTTCCCATTTTGTAACCCCTCTATTTGGGTACCTGGCACAACTGAAAGGGTACCTAAAGGGTGGGGCTAGACACGCTACAGATATTGATTGGTCTCAAACAGATCGTCACTTGAACGCGACTGTGAGATTTGCAAACACCGAATGCGCCATGTTTAAAAATCACATTGATTTCGACAACAAAGGTTTTTTTTTTTTTCCACAGACAATGGCTGCACGCAATTTTTCACCTTGGACCTCCTGGGAGGTGCAGACATTTCTCACCATAATTGGGGAGGAAGAGGTACAGCAGGAGCTGGATGGAGCTGTGTGGAATGAAAAGGTGTTCCAGGTCATCGCTCAGAAGATGGCAGTGGAGGGCTTCCAGAGGGCGGGCTAGCAATGTCGAATTAAGCTGAAGAAGTTCCGCAGCGACTACCATCACATTAAAGACCACAGCGGTATTGACGTTGATAAGAAAACGTGGAAGTGGAATGGACGCCATCTACGACCACCGACCGGCCAGCGTGGAGTCTGTCAGTGAGGGGTTTTTTTTGAGTCCGCTGCTTCTGAAATACCAGTTCTCAGTGAAATGGTTTTGAAATGATATGACAAAGGAATTAACTTGAGACTGGGCCTACTATGTTAAGCTAATAGCTAACAACCCATTGTTAGCTAGCAAATAATGGTATCTTGCCAACCATCGTTAGCTGAAATTTATTTTTGGCTGTACTGGTTTGCTCTAGATGTTATATGTAACATGAAATTTGTGAAATATTTCAGTTGAGGATCTGGACCTGAGGCAGAATGGAGGTCTCAATGGCGAGGACTCAGCCCCCTATCCTGCCTCTGACAGCTACACTGCTTGCGACTTTTACACCAGTGCCAACAACGGCATCAGAGGCAAAGGATTCCATTGCACTATCCTGACAGATGGCAACCGGTAAAATATGAAAATCACAGGATGAATGATCATTACGTCAGAGATTAACTTTCTGCTGTATAGCTATCGTTTTATAGCACTGTTTATGCATTCTAGTGACCAAAAAACATGAATAAAATGCCTCTCATATGTTTGTCTGTTCTAGGCAAGAGGAAAAGGGGCAATGAAGTTGTGGTAGCTCTGTGAGGACTGCTGGCCTCAGATGAGAGGCAGGAAGAGTGGCAGGACCGTCACTTCCAGCTCATGCTGCAGGATAACCAGGCAGCCCGGAGAAAGGAGAGGGAGATAATGCAACAATATTTGTGGCTGCTGTGTTTAACAACACTTTTTGAGCACTCTCAGAGAGGTGGTGCAGGTGATGGGTGACTGCTGTGACCCTCAGCCACCATCAAACTAGTGCTGGACGTTATCATAAACATTTGTGGTGTGTGTGTTGTTTTGTTGTTGTTTTTTTAAATGAGATGTGTGTGACCAGTCCACGTGTTTGGGGTTACTGATTTGAGTTCTTTGTTCTCTTTGTTAGGGGTGCGTGTGTCCTTGGACCTCTGAAAATACATGTAGGCCTCTTTGTATAATGTTGGTGAGGCAGTACAACAGTCAGTGTTTTATCCAGCTGGTCTCCTGCAAGGATGAGATGACGCAGCAAACTGTCTTATTTAGTGCAGTTGTTACTTAGCACAACAATATAAACACACTGTGGAGATCCACATGAGAGTGGTGGTCCAGGTCCTCCTGGTGCTGGACTCACTCGGAGCAGCAGACCAAAGCACCGTAGCTGCTCTCTTTTGGGGCTTGGGTGGTTTATGCTGGTGCCACATAGTTTTTGCGTAGTTTCGGTTCCACTTATTGCAGCTCTTCATTATTGGAAAGTTTCTGTCCACTGGTCTTCATTAAAGTTCTCCACACTCAAGCAAAACACATCTGTTTGGAGTCTCCCTCTTCCACATGTGCATTTACCTGCTCAGTTGCCTCAACAGTGGCCGGTATGACTGTGACACGTAGCGCTGTATATCACCTCAGTCGTCTAACAGCTTCCACCTCCATCCTGCTTCTGCTCAGTCTGGCAGTTGGTTCACTGAATGTGCAGTTAATTTGCCAAATAATTATCAAAGAAGACACCTCACCCGCCACTGTGTTTCCCACAATAAAAACATCTGCGCCCCTTCCTCCACATACATCTATATCCAGCCAGGCCCTTAATTACCACCATCTACTGACGGTCCCGGTATACTTGGTATTGGCCATACATGTGTGAATTTTTGCTACCCGGCTATTTTCTTTGAAGGTGGGCGTCAGGTTTGGACAAAGGACCCACAGAGCAGCCCCGAGACAGAGCAGGTATCATTTAGCAGTTTTAATTAGTGTAGTTTACAAAGTCGGCAAGCAAAACGTTATCCAAAAATACAGGCAAGGTCCCAAATCCAGAGAGCACACAGATAAGTAGTGATGTGACGTTCCGTGTCGAGGCTTCGAAGCGTGTGTCGAGTAATCCAGGCAGTCCTGTATGAGGCATGTATCGAGGCGCGTATCAATTACGTAGGCAGTGACGTCCGAAGCCTCGCCAGCTGGTTTGTGATTTTTGCGCGCGACTCGAAACAAATAGGACGGTGAAACGCCATGGAGGTCCCTTACATTCTGTCGATTCTGCGGACTCTGACTGATTGTACGTCGTCGTCGATGACTATCAACAACATTTGTTTGATTGATATGGAGCCAGCAAGGAAGAGAAGGATTTCCCCAGTGTGGGAACATTTTGATCTCATTTCTCCAAACAAGGTATGTATCATCTTTATTTCTAAATAAGAGAGCAACTCATTCCAGGTTAGGATGTATGCTGTCTCTCCTAATAAGACCAGGCTTCATAAAATTTATCTTCAGCTCTCTTTCCTTATGTACAAGGTGAAGTGTCTGCTGTGTGCCAAAGTGTTGGGATACAACAACAACACCTCATCCATGCTTAGGCATTACAGGGCTTTGCATGAGAAAAAGGAGACCAATGAAACTGGACCAACACCAGGTGAGCCATCTAAAATTAATTAAGCATGTAGTAATGTGACATGCAGTATTGTACAATTGTAACTTAATGTTTGTGATATATTTCTGCTTTGTTTTTATGTTCCTCAGCAGCCAGAAGTCAAATAGATGAAGACTTGGTTAGCATGGTGATAGAGGACACCCAGCCTTTCAGCATTATGGAGGACAAAGGTTTAAAAGATTTGTGAAATCATTAAACCCCAGCTATGTTCTCCCCACAAAGAAGGTATATATCTAAATATGAGCATGAAAAAACAAATGTTTTTTTTTCCTATTGTGAATGTTATGAATTTGAACTTTTCTTCCTTTTAGGCTCTGAAAGCCATGGTGGAGGCCAGGTACCAGTAGCTGAAGGAGAAGGCTATGGCTAGCATTGAGAAGGCAGCTGCTGTGAGTCTGACGTCTTATATGTGGACATCAATCAACACTGAGGCCTATCTCGCTGTCACCTGTCACTTTGTAGATGACAGCAGCAAGTTGAATACAGTTGTTTTAGGAGTGCAGCACTTTCCCAAGACGCATACAGCAGAAAACATTGCTCAGGCTAAAGCTGCACT
>CAAKHG010017461.1:7694-19611 GCA_901007715.1 Dactylopterus volitans | reverse complement strand
TGGTCCATGAAAGACCATCAATCAATCCAAAGGAGAAAAAGATGGTTCCATGTACTGAGCTGACTTGCGCTGCTTAGCCCCTTTTTGCTGTGACAGGTGACTGTCACCTGTCCAACTCAGACCGTATCTGCTTGCGTTCTAATCAATAATCAGCCTTTTCTGCTCTTATTTTCGTGACAATCTCATAACAGTTTTGCTAGATTTCAACCTGGACATGCGGGCAAATTAGCTGACAAGGAACCGTGAACACGTTCAGGCGCGCGCGTGTCCAACTCGCGTCAAAACAAATACACTGAACCTGAAAAGATACGCTGAGAAGTCGGGTGATAGAAATGACAAGTGCTTTGATGACTGACTCGTGGCTGGATTAAAATGGCCGGAATTCACCTCAGCAGAGTAAATAACAATGAAAATGACAAAAACATGACTTGCATGGGAAAAAAACCTATATTGTTTTCAGTGTGAATTGTTGCAATTCATTCTTATTTTGGCTGTTAGTGGGACTTAAACATTAGTGCTTTGGTTTCGTACACTGGTGAATGACTTCATGCATATTTTTCCGAGCTTGCTGTGACTCGAGGGCGCGTTATGAGGAGGAAGGAAACATTCCGACTCCAAGCACACAGGTCAGTGCAGTCAGATGTGAATTCAGGATACGTATAAAAGTTAACCTTCTGTTGTTCACCGCTTCATTACACACTGGTGAGCAGAGGAGAAAAAAGGGGAGTGTGGAGGACGGCGTTGAAATAAATCTCTCATACCCTTCTGATCTCCAGGCTGCATAAGTGTAATGAAATTACAAGCGTCGTTTTGGAGGTAATCAACATCAAACGGCAATCGGCAGAGTCGAATTTGACAGGCCAGTAAATATCGGAGGCCTGTAATCAACAGCCAATTACGAGCCCTTACGTCGTTAAGTTAATCGCTTTACAAGGACTGCAGCTGAGTCTGACTCGAAAGCAGGAAATCAAAGTTTGTGAAAGTAACGGAACCCGGCGAGCCGTGACTAATCGTCTGTGTAAAAGTGTTGGTGTCACTGCGTTGTGGTCGCGCGCCTCTGCCGCCCAGGCAGGCCGGAGTTTACACTCATGTCAGTTCGTAGTATTTGTATTTCCCGAGTTCTGGCATCGGAGGACGAGCGCAAGTGCTCTGGCAGGATGTTATGTCACAGTGAAGTTGACCTTTGGCATTTCAGATATAAAATATGACCACTTGATCTTTTTTTTTTTTTATCTTAGCAGACATTTGTGTGGAACCCTTTTAATAATCACCACATCGACTTCGCTATGGGCAAAAACATGTCTTGTGAGCTCGCGCAGGGGTGATTTTATCATCAGAAGGTCAATTCCGTCGTCACATGCTAATAGCATCTATGGTCTTTTGGAATTAGACGTTTTGCTAATCTTTTTATGGATTGCAAAAATTTCATAGACAATGTTATTTATCTTACCAATTCCCTAAAATATTAGAAGATTGCCAGTTGTGTACTTTTTTTTTTAGTTAATATAGTAGTCAATTAGGCTGATCTGGTATTTTCTTGAAGCGCGCACGGTTTTCGGATCGATTAAAGTCAAAGACGAGAGAGAGCTGGACAAACAGGGCGAGATGGCATTGGTGAGGGTCAATATACAGTATATAGAGAGAGAGACTCCATCGGCTATCAGCTCTGATGTGAGTGCAGGTTTCTAATAAGCAAAAAGCATGACACAGCAGTCGCGTATTCAGCAGCAGGAGGGGCGGGCGGGCGGGCGGGTGGGTGTGTGGGGGGCCGATGGGGGGGTTGCCTGGCAGCTTGCCTCGTGGGCAGATGCTGCACTGGGGCTGGAAAACAAAGGGACAAGGCCAGGCAAGCGGGCGAGCTGGGAGGTGTGGGGAGGGCTGAGACACTGCAGTACTGGAACCATTATGGTATGACATCATCACTGTCATCCTCCCTCCCTCCCTCCCTCCCTCCCTCCCCCCCTCTCCTCCTCTCGCCAGGTCAGCTGACCTCTTGGTGGCCCTTCTTGTTGGGTCCACGGAGCAGTAATACTGGTGCTGTGGCGGTCGAGCAGGTCAAATGCTGAACACGCGTCAATTATCTTCTTCTAATTTTTACGATGCCTTTATATGACAAGCCCTAATCGTTCGGGTTTATGGCGCCACCCGCCCCCACCTCACCACACACATTCTTACACACACCTTGGGGTTCCAGGACTTGGACGTTCTCCTGAGCAGCTTGAGCGCGCTGGTGTATTCAGTCTGGATCCTCCTGGCCGGCACCACGAGGTCTCCATCTGACTTCGTCACCACCACCAAGTCCGCCCGCTCGATGATGCCCCTCTTGATACCCTGGAGAGAGATTTTGGCATTAGAGAGGGGCTCATTAAGTTCTCAAAACACTGTACATAAGTCTGATGTCTAGACTCATAATCTGCTGGGGGATCTGTGTACAGAGTGATGGATGGATGTAGCCGTGGTTGGCTGCGGCTGCCGGTTTACTACGAGGAGGGAACTGGCACAATCTGCTCTTGTTACTCCGTATTCCAACTGTCATTGATGTCAGCTTCACTCTGGTCCAAAGAAAGTAATTTAGCTTATGCAAGGCAGCAACTCCAAAAAAGTGCCTTTCACCTGGAGTAGCTGCACAGATAAACAACTGTCATATGTGGGCAGAGACCTGGTGGGACAACGCTGGTGCGGTCAAAATTAACGCGTTAAAAAAACAAAACATTAACACGTTTAACGCGGCTGCCAAAGAAAATCATTAGAAGACGGAGGACTCAGCTGCACTCAGTTTACTTCCTGTGGTGATGGCCTGTGACAGGTAGCAGTCAATAGAAGAAGGAAATTATGAGCTATAAGAATGTGTGAAACCAACAAACTGCATCAGTTTTGATGGAAAGTTTAACTGTAAAAAGTTGCCTGCCGGCTCTTTGGGGGAATGTAAAATGACCTGCACAGTTTGCAAAGGTGAATTAAAGCACCGCAGAAGAAGTAATTCATCATTGGTCAATCACCTAAAAACAAAACACCTGACTGAAACTTTGGCTAGAGGCCCAAGACAGGCTAGATCGAGGCACTCTTGGGCCAAGGACCAAAACTGTCAGCGAGAAGGTCAGTAACGTTTTGGCTGATTGGACGGCGAAAAACCGCCACCCAAGTAACAGAGTAGAAGATAACATTTAAACATTTCAATACATTTAAATATTCATTATTACAATGCACTTGAACCTAGTAGTTTAAATTTTGCCCTGCAAAGCGGTGGCTTACTGTGCTTTGTTTGTGCGTCAGCTAGATGGATTTGATGGAGTTATAAAAATAACTGATTCAACTCTAACTGCCATATGAACCACAACGAATTAGGTTATTTTGATTAATTCAGCTAATTAATACATTAACGCGTTCGCCTGTCCACACACTGTTCTCAAGTACACCGATGCAGACTAAATTAACGTGAATATCTTTTTCTTCAGTTACTTCTTCATGATTAGACATTAATGATGACATTCATGTTGATCAGATCACTGAAGGTGCCCTGTTGGAATAAAAATGCTTAAATCAAAATTAGTTTTGCCCTTATAAAATGTATAAACTGTACATTCTGAAGCCGCAACTGACAGGATTTTTTTGCTTAAACTTATCACTGTGGGGTAAATATATCTGGCAGGCTCTGGTCTCTACGTTGCTTCTGGTTAGTTTTCGGGCTACCAGCTTTCTCTCACATTATTGTTGCCTTCAGGAACAAACAGTAAATTGAGTTTTCCTGCATTTGGGCCGCCGAGCTGCATGGGAAAAGCAAGATTTCAATATTCATAACACAAAATATTTTCGGGAACCTCTGTGCAACAGAAAAAAAAAAAAAAGGTTTCACCAAGGTTACTATAGTTACAGAGCTACATGCCAAGATCTGATCACGGGATCTAATAAAGACAACAGCAGCAAAGTAACATGGAAATAACACTGACCCGGTCAACATCATAACCTGCCAGACTGGACTTGACCATTATTAAACCGAGAACATTTCATAATTTCTTCCTCGCTGCTGCCAACAACATGATACGTGATTTGGAGCCGACAGGTTCGCCGCCGCCCGAGCGTTTCCACTTACTTGCAGCTCATCGCCCCCTGCTGGTGGAATGAGCAACACAAACATGTCCACCATGTCGGCCACCGCAAACTCCGACTGGCCCACACCTGAAAACGAGGCCAGATTTCACCGTCACTGCTGACCGGCAAGAGAGGTGACGCGCAATCTAATATCAAATAATACTAAAGTAGAACATCACCCAGCAAACTCAAATCCACCTTTATGAGTGTATAAAATGATTTTTTTTAAAAGTGTGGTCTGGAGGGGAACTACTAATTTCCTGAGGCCAACTCTGATACCTACACTCTGATACCTTTAAATATTATGGGTAAAAACAGCAAATCTTCACATTTAAGGGAAACAAATAATAGAGTGAATCAATTAATATATATATATGCAGATTTTAACTTTTACAGACCTTGGCTGCATGAAGTAAAGCAGTGAGCTAAGCAGAGAGTTTATGTGCAGCTGCAGATTCACACTCTGTTTTTGTAATCAATTCTGTAATCATTTCCTGACTTAAATGACAAATTTTGTATTTTTTTTTTTTTTACTTTTCTGACCTAGGCAAAGTTCTTGTGATGCTGCTCCGAAGAACACAGAGAACTGATGCATAGGTGATGAATGCAAAAAAAACAAAAACAAAAACAAAAAATGCTGAAAATCCACATTAAAGCTCAGGTTTGTGATAGACAGCTGGTGTGAGAAATGCAGCATCTCCTGCAGAACATGTTTACAGTTGCCGCGTAAGTGATTGTGACTGATGAAATACGCCTGTTGAAAATCAAAAATACAGCCACTAAAGTACTCCTTAGCTTTAGTGAGCATTCATTTCGAGACACGCGGGAGCCACTCAAGCGTGTCTTTACCAACAGTCTCCACAAGGACGATGTCATATCCCGCCCCCTCACAGAGAACGATGGCCTCATTGGTCGTCCTGGTGACTCCGCCTAGTGTGCCGGACGTCGGCGAGGGCCTGATGAAAGCGCTCATGTCTCTGGAGAGTTCAGTCATACGAGTCTTATCACCCATCAGCGAGCCTGCGGCGACAGGAACATGAATTAAGCGGCGTTCATCGGCGGTAACGCCGCCGCTGTTGATTGTCCAATGATTTCAGCCTAATGGGAACATAAACAGTAAATCACTAAAAAGGTACCACATTCCTTCTCTCTTTTTTTTTTTTAACTGCGCCCGACTTTCCAACACGGATCTATTTTATAGCGCCGTTATCCCAGTAACAATCAGTGTCGCATGATGATGATCGATGTCGCAGATGCTACCTCCTGTAGTGCACGAGGACGGGTCAACGGCCAGCACCGACACTTTATGTCCACGTCCGGTCAGCATCTTCCCCACAACCTCGATGAAGGACGACTTTCCGGCCCCTGGAGGCCCGGACAGACCTGAGAAAATCGCGAAACAAACAAATGAGTAACAGCGGAGTTTGGATTTTACTCATACTTCTGAGTGGTCAAGTTGAACTACCAACAGCATCATTAGCAACACACATGGTGTTTCATACGGTTTACGGTGGCTCGGCCTTGTCTTTACGGATACTTAAATGCCATGAAACGATGAAATTAAAATGTGCCGTCTGCACCACGTTAGGCCATATCTGGCCGATATGTAACCCGCAGCCAGTTAGATACGGCATGCGGCCGCACTTAATCTAAACACACCCAAACTTTTAACCATCTGTGAAACCACGCTGTGCTAATAACTTGCCTCATAGCTTGCTTGCTTCATGATGAGTGAATTTTCATTTTTAGTCCCGACTATTCCGCCGGGCTAGCTTCTCGCAGTCCTACCTGTTAATAAGCGGGCCGGAATGCCGGCCATAACTCTGTGTGCATTTTCCTTTCAAAGAATTTTTGGGGTGCAGATGCCAAAAAAATAGTCATCATAAAAGCATCTCAGAGGGCGTGTGCATGTCAGGAGAAATGCATAGCTCAGGCGAGACATGAGTCACGGGAATAAATACATTGCCACGTAAAATAATGTAAATCCTTGTCTTTCCTCATATCCGCAGCTGACTGCAGAGGCCCACACACCTATTCTGAAGGCCACCGGCCTCCCGCCATTCCGGCTCTCCTGCTCCCTCTTGTAGGCCAGAACCCTCTGCAGCAGAACCTGGGCCAGTTCCTTCTTCCTGGGATGCTGAGTCTCCACCAGAGTGATGGACTCCGCCAGAGACGCCCGCTGCCCCCCGATCAGTCCCGCGTACAGTTTGCCCAGCAGCCTCTGCTCGGGGCCGCTCAGCTCCTCCATGTGCTGGCCCAGGGACGCGCTCACACCCCGCCTGTGCTGGCGGCTGCCGGCGGGGTCACCGCGCCGGCGGACGCCGGCTAGGACCCCCTGATGAAGGGTGCATGTCCTGGTGGCTGAGGGCACAGGGAGGGAGGCCGGCAGGGAGGCAACATGGCGGAGGAGGGAGCAGCTCAGCCGTCCCAGCTTATGGAACATGCAGGGCATCTGTGAGACGGCGGGGAGAAACACGCCGTGAGTCTGCTGCCGTTTCCACGCACCCGTTGACGCCGGCCGCGACAGTTGTCAGCGCGCGAGTAGCGAACGACGAAAGGGAAATGGCCGCCGCTCGTCGCCAGCTGCGAAAGTTACAAAACTTCACCAGCTCAAAGGTTGTCGCGTCCCGCGGAGGAGGTTTAATGTTGGCGCGGCGTCGACGCGACGCTCGCCCGGAAACGTGCGTTTACACGTCGGTCAAAGACGAAGCGAGTTCATAGCAAGGCAGAACGTTGTTTGAGTCTAAAAAAGAAGGGGGGGTTCACGCTGACCTCGTACTGTTTCCATGGAGGTTCGCAGGTTACAGGCGGACGCTCGCTGCCCGCTTCATTCATCGTCTTCCTGTTTCCGGTGACGCGCGGCACCGCCCCCACCTGCGCTTCCGTCTAATTATTGCTAGCACAAAAAATATATATATATATATCACGTTTTATGCTTTATTTCCCGCAAACTAACACGTCTACAGAACGTATCTGAAACGGTTTTGGTGGCGGAGCTCGATTTAATCACACGGTTGTGGAACTAAACGGCAGCAGACACCTTCTTCGGCCGACAGATGGCAGCAGAGGCTCATTTTCGTCCCGTCTCCCCCCTCCTTTATATTTTGTGTTTTTTAAAATGGTGAATTTGCGCGCTGTTTCGAAAGCTATCAACTGCATAACCCATTAGTTTCTGCTGGGGCAAATATTAAGCCCCCCAGGTTTGTACGTGACGGTGCATTTAAACACAAATTGATTTCAGAGGAAAATTAACCATACGGAGCAACCTCAGCAGACAAACTTCATTAAGGTCTTAAAGCGGTTTGAACAAAGTTCCTGTGGATCAGTTTGTAGGATATGACCTAGTTTAAAGTCCTCACGGTGGCAGTTGACCGTCCATCCTGCACCAGATTAGCTGTCTTAGTCCAGCACTTAAAAAAAAAAAACCCCAGGTAGATTAAACCAACCAGGAGGAGGGGCGGTTTGGATGGGTGACATGTCGACCTCAGCTGATAATCGAATGTTCACTTACACAGACGCTCAGTCTCCAAGTCCAGCTGATGCGCTCCAAGGCTGAATTCGGGATAAACACGTCTCGGGAGGGCCCCGGCGCAAACCTCTGCAAAGCCATGCCGACCCGGATCGTGTGCCGTCAAATGAACCTTCTGCACACACGCACAAACACACGCATATTTCTGTCAGCGATTTCCTGTAAGCCGGCTGCAGCCGTGCCAGGACTGTCACAATGTGTCCCATAAAACAAAGGAGAACGCATTATTTCATGCATTTTTATTGCAATTTCCTGGAAAATGCAATTATGCTTAACATTAGTGCAGCTGGCTCTCAGACACACTTGTAATTGCTGCGCCTCCCTAATTGAAGGTCTACCTCCACACACACACAAATACACACAGGCAGGGTTTGGTTGTTTTTGAAAGTCCCTGACAATACCATGATGCATATTTTCTTTGCTTGGGTGGCCTATAATTAAGCAGAGAGACGTACAAACGCACGGACATGCTGTTCATAAAAAAAAAAGGAGACAGACATACTGCAAGTAATGAAACAAATTTATTTGAATCTTCCAGTAGAGACTTGATATTCATGGAATAAAACTGCTTTTCTGGGAGTTTTACTGAGCAAAAAAAAAAAAAAAACAGAAAAAGGATAAAACAAACAAACGACAACAACAACAAAAAAGAGGCAATGTGTGAAAGTGCGGACAAACAAAAAAAAAACACAAAACATGTTCAAAAATTACAAAAAGAATGTAAAGAGTATAACAGTTTAATAGCAAGTAAGATTGCTCAAAGCGTAAAAGAAATGAATGGCAAAATCTGCATTTTATAAAATATGGGACACCGTATTTGGGACACCCGTGATGGATACCCCTTTCCTCAGTCAACAATTAAAACTTGAACGCTCAACATTTTCCCGTAACAGTCGTTTTTAACAAGTTTCGCTCAGCCGATGTAATAAGAGAATGAATTAGTCGCTGAAATGTTACCGTCCTCAATGTGACTGTACTTGACACATCTGAATTGGCTGTGTGTTTTTTTTTAATACAGTATCGGACAAATTAAGCTGCACTTGCATTTGCCTCTGCTTGGTGATTCAGCTACCAGTGGTAAATGTGTAGCACTACGCTAACCAAACTATGCCTTGCAAAACCAGACTGCACAGCACATATTCTAATAGTGAATATATCTAAACACGACTCTTTTTTTTATTATTATTTTCAATTAAAATTCATCGGAAACACAAGTGTAACACAAAATGAGCAACATTTAAACTTTTTTTTTTTTCATCTGAAATGCCCTTTCCATGCCATGCCCCACACTATACCCCTACCTAAACTCTCACACGCCCCTTTATTTTGCCCTTGTATTAAATTTTTCATGATGTGTGATATGAGATTTCAGTTTGAAGTCAGGTTGACCTTGCACGGCTTTAATTTATTTACCTTAAAAAAAAAAGAACATTTCCAGGAAACAGAGTACTTACTAAGTATCTCGACGTGATTACATTTTTTTCAGTCATACTAGTCATCCTCCAAGTTGTTGCTAACTTTGTACATGACATAAATACATTTCATGCCAACTTCATTGCAGTCAGGCAGTAGAGAGCAACCAACTGCAATTTTGGTGACCTGGAATGTCCCATAATTGTTGTAACTAAACATGTATGTCTGGATTTCGGAGGGAATAGTTCAATGCAAACTAGTTATGAGTCAGAATAACAGAACAATGACAAAGAGAAGTTGTGGGAGCAAGATCATGGAGGATACTTGCATCATGATGAGTCTGATGGTCTTAATTATTACAGTTGGTCACAAAGATCAAGTATCTTCCAGTTGCATCGAGCTCACTCTGCTTACTCCTCTCCCAGTCTGTAAATGTGCCCAAATCAGACATCCTTCAAGTAGAAAACAAACCAACCCTTAAAACAACCCGCCTTTCCTCACAGATCAGCTTGTTTTTTTTCCATCACAACACCATCAGTTATCAAACCCAGTAGATTGCCTGAACCACTTGCTGATCTGGGACCAGCTATGCCATATTCTTGCTACTTAGACCAATTTGCTGGGGTATAGACAGCCACAGGGCTGAGGACAGCGAAGCCTAGGACACAGAGGATATAGGGTTGTGGGGGGAACCCATCTGAGTTAGAACTTTATCCAACCACTGCAGGGGACCATGCAGGTGAATCTCGATCCAGCAGGGTGTGCTGGTCACATCCTGGCGATGGTACTCTGCTCCCCAACCCTGCAACATATGGACACACGTGGTTTAGAACAGGGTTCTGCTATTACTTTTCCCTGAAAGCCAAATCAAGCATGTAAAGTCAAAGGCCAAAACACCAGGGGATTTATCTCAATAGACCAGTAAAAGTTGTCGTAGCAGCAGCAGCAGCAGCAGCAGTAGTAGTAGCAGTAGTAGCAATAGTAGTAGTAGTAGAATTAGTATTAGCAGCAGTAGTAGGAGTATTAGTAATAGTAATCATAGTAATAGTAGCAGCAGTCGTAGTAGGGGTAGCAGTAGTAGCCATAGTAAGAGTAGCAACTGTAGCGGTAGTAGCAGCAGTAGTCATAGAATTAGTACTTGCAGAAGTAGTAGTAGTACTAGTGATAGTAATCATAGTAATAGGAGCAGCAGCAGTAGTAGTAGTAGTCGTCGTAGTAGTAGCAGTAGTAGTCATAGTAAGAGTAACAACTGTAGCAGTGGTTGTAGAATTTGTCCTTGCAGAAGTAGTAGTAGCAGTAGTAGTAGTAATCGTAGTAATAGCGACAGCAGCAGTAGTAGTGGTTTTTCCTTGCTCATGATAAGTTGATCTTTTCAAATTTCCCCACACCACCATGAAACAGAAGCATCGAGGTAGCTGTTGCTGGGAACCAACAACAGACATTGTCTTGTCATGATCAACTTTTTATAGCCCTGATCTCTCAGTAATGGTATCTGCAGAAGGCATCAATCTGGAACTTGAATGAAATAGTGAAAGATGATGATATACGCATACTGTATTAGGATTAGGCTATGTGTCAAAATTTTCCGTCCAGCAACTGTCAGCCCATCAATCATCGATTGACGACCATGCCAGCACCTGCTGTTTGTGGGGGGAGACTGTCCACCACCTACCCTTTTTCTAGTGAACACAATCATGGAGGAGCTTATTGCACTGAAGAATACAAAGTCGCCCTTTTGGAATCATTTCGGATTTAAACCGGACTCAACTGGCAAAGCTGCGGAGCTAAACGAAGCAATTTGCTGCCTCGGCAAACGTACGCTGCCAATTTGCATGAGCATTTGCAAACAAACCACCCTTGCGGCACTTGCAGAGGGAGGAGTGGCCCCCTCCAACAACTGCAACTGGAAAAGCACCACTTCGCCGGCACGAAAATCCCCGCTGCTTTTGCCAGAACTGCTAAATATGAGAAGGGCAGCGTGAGATGGGCGCAGTGTACTCTGGCTGTGTCCAAATATCATGCCAAGGACATGACAGCCTCGTCTCACTGTGGTAAAGGAGTATTTCAAAGACTCACTCAAAACTTCTGATAAACAATATATGCTTCCTGGACAGAAATATTTCCCCCAAACTCTCCCATTGGAGAAGTACACAAGAAAGTAAGAGCAGTTTGTTACTGTTAGAGTAAATTTACCTCCACGTTACCCTCTGACATCCAGGACTTTTAAAGGTGAAAATACCATTTCTCCCAAATGTCGCAGCCTTACGTCTACGGCTGCTCCTCAGTAAAATACGTCACACTGAGGTCTTTGCTGAGCAATAAGCCGAAAAGACAGGCAAACACCTGTCTAACACTAGTTGACAGCACTACTTGGAATTGCACTGAGATTGCGATTATTTACCGAGTTGAATTTTCGAAGGCGGTCCACTAAATTCTCTTGATGAAATATATCAAAATATGGACCTGGTTTAGCTCATTGGGTCAACCTATCATCGATAGTCAACATATTCGTTCACTCGCCCCAGCCCTGATACATACAACACTGATCCACCATGCAATAGTCAAACTGAAACAGCAGTGTAGCTACCTGACCAAGTTAAAAATTATTTAACTGATCAGCTCCAATCATGTGGTGTGCAACCGTGGGACTCACCACCCACTCTCAGATTCATCCACACACATTACCACACCATTCTCCAAACTCAGTATCTCGCGTTAAAACTCTTTTTTTCCAACATGTAGAAAAGAAAAAAAAAACTACATGGTGTGTGTTACAACCCGACTCGTCTCCTCGTCTGTTCTATCGTGGCGAGTTTTGCATGACACGTTGTACAAACACTTGTGTTATGACCACAAATCAGTTCTGCGGTCCGTCCGATGTTGCCG
>CAAKHG010017460.1:37044-54883 GCA_901007715.1 Dactylopterus volitans | reverse complement strand
TTTTTTTATTTTGTTTTTTTTTTTTTTTTTTTTTTTTTTTTTGTCTAACTTTGAAATCACATACTCACATGACATACTTTGTATACTGAACGTGCACAGCACAGCACTGTAATGTATGTGTAAATGGGCTTTTTTTCAGGGGCTCCTTTTCATGATCCGGCTCCAGTTCAACAATTTCTTACGTTACAACAGAAACTACTTACGATATGTAATAACACGCCTCTTGTTTTGTGTTTGGAGAAGGGCTTTTTCAATAAGCCAGCCTGCAGTCTCGCTGTGGAGGAGCCCGGGCTGGCCTGCGCCGAGCCTCGACCCCGGTGTCATCCAACACGTTTGGGGATGAAACAGACCGCCAGCCGCGTGCCAGGTCTCATCACCCTGTATCAGCGCCCGACCTCGCTGACGCTCTTGTGGCTGAATGGGAGCAAATCCCTGCAGCCAAGTTAAAAAAAAAGTGGTGTTGGGGGCGGGGGGAGAGTGTTGGCTGGCATTCGGCGCCAACAGCGGAACACGGCGGCGCCCAACATAGAAAAAAAACGTCCATTGCGACCATTTCGAACTGCTTAAAAAACAGTCACTTTCTGCATCTGTGCATTGCGGCTGGTATGGCCCCATTTCGGGAAACGTTACGGAAAATATGATTAATGTGCAGTAGGAAACTGATGTGTTCACAAATGCAAACCCCATTTCTGAAAATTTCTACATGTGTTCAACTCTTGGGTCGAATACCAGCGTTAGAAGTACATCATGAAGCACTCAGTAATCTTACACAAATGTATCTCATCTGCATCTTATGTATCTGCATCTTAAATTTATTTGTACTGAAATGGAGCAACTGTGACCATGCAGTTTCCTCCGGGATTAATAAAGTGTTTCTGATTCTGCCCGATTCTGATGCATTTGGCCATTTTGAATATTTTATTGCGTTTGCCTTATATGGTCTTAGACTGAATCCCAATATACCCCTGGGCGCTAAGGTAGGGTGTCCCAGTTGTAGTTGGGTTTTTTTGTTTTTTTTTCAGTGGCACACTTCAAACTGAGGATAATGACGAATTTCCCAGAATGCCTCTCAAATCAGCAGCGAGATTTTTTTCTTTTAACCTTTATCTAACCAGGAAGTCCCCTTGAGATTAGAATCTCTTTCAGAGGAGAGACCTGGCCAAGGTAGCAGCGCAACAAAGTCAAGAGCTGTATAAAACAGGTGCACGATACATAAATGAACAATAAAACGGCAAAAGATAAAAACAATAAAACCGAGTGGCGGCTACTCGAAGACAGCGGCCTCTCAAGAAAAACAGTGACATTCCTCCTTCACCGCATTCTTTACGATACTCTACTGCAATAAATCATTAAAGGACATAAGTGTTTTTAATCTAATTAATTGGATGACAACGGTGCATGATAGAGGAGCGCCGTTTTTCCCGGATCCGTCAAAAACTGGGAAACATTCAAACGCAACCACTTGGAGGCTCGCAGATGGACTGGGGCTGATAAGAGGGGAGGTTGCTGAGGCATTCTGGGAGTTTACCCAGCACGGCGTTATAGATGAACATCCACAAGTGTTGTTGACTACGAATGCTTAGCGACGTCCAACCAACCGAATCATAAAGAATGAGTGATTGATTTTGCATTTGAGATGAAATGTAAATAAGCAGGGTACACTGAATTGAGTCTCCTTAAGGTGGAGGAGGCTGCATGCATATACAGCAGATCACCATAATCAATCACAGATAGAAAAGTGGCTTCCACAAGTTGTTTTTTTTCCTCCACGGAGAGTGTGACGCATGATTTATTCCTAAAATAATAGCTGATCTTCAACTTGAGTTTCTTAAGTACATTAGAAATATGCACATTAAATGAAGCGTTTCATCAGTCCATATTCCCAAATACTTTCTATAAATGTGCCATCAGACATAAAGAAAATTCTTGTCGATTGTCGAAGCTTCGCAAGCGAGCCTTTGATAAAATCATAAACTTTGTTTTATGGGCATTCGAAACCAGTTTTGGAGCCTTCAAAGTGCTTTGCAATAACTGAAATGCAGTCTGAGGTTCTTCAATCGCCTGCTCAGCAGAGGGAGAAGATGTATACACGACTGTATCATCCGTATACAAATGCGATTTAGCTTGAATGTCTTTACCTACATCATTGATGAAAACAGAAAATAAGATAGGAGCCAAAATGGAACTGTCTGGCACACCTTCAGTTATCTCCAGAAAGTCAGACTTGTGAGACAGACACTGAGCCCTACCTGCTAGGTCATTTTTGAACCATTTAAGGTAGGGGTGTAACGGTTCACCATACCTGCGGTTCGGTTCAACTTTCGGTTTTTAAGTTACGGTTCGCTTCAAACATTTAGCAGTCGCTTGAATCCGCGGTTTTCAGCAACAGAAAAGGGACGCATGTCCAACGCCATGAAAACTCCCAACAGCGTTGGTAATTGCTTTCGCTCGCTCTGATTTCGGACCAAGTTTAATTTTGAAGGCTACGTGAAGATCTGGCTGCTGTCGTGGTGTCGTCGCTGCTGCGCCGGGCCGAGCGAAGTCTCTGTCGGCGTGATATCGCTTCATGCGCGCTAGCATGTTTGAGGCGTTACCCCCTCGCTCCCACAGACGGTTTCGCTGAACACAAACGACAAATAACTTGCGTCTTGATAACAACACGACTGCCAGCCTCTGCAGTCTCAACTGGAAACCCAAAATGCCTCCATACAGACGACCGAAGAGCCGCTGGAGGGTTCTGCTAGTTCAGGTCTGTCCGCCATCAACACATGTGAGAGGTTATGCTGCATTCAAGTGCTCCTCGTAATTTTGACATACGCGACCAAACCGCGGTTGGAGATGAGAAAACGAGTCACTAAACCGAACTCAGTTCAAAACCATTACACCCCTAATTTAAGGGCCTCGGAACCAGAGCCAGCACACCCAAGTTTGTCGAGAAGTAATTCACGATCGACTGAATCAAACGCTTCAGAAAGATCCTCAAACAAGGCGGCACACCGCTGTTCTCTTTCCAAGGCACCAGTGAGATCATTTGTCACAGCCACGGCGTCAGTGATCGTACTATCACCACTTGCACAGCCAGACTGACACGCACATAAAATGTTATTATCAGACAAAAACCGTTTCAACCGCAAATTGACCTGAGGATTTTCGCGAGAGCTGACAGTTTGCATACGGGAGGATAGTTGTATAAATCCGTAGGGTGTCCACCTTCACGTAAGGGAGGAACATAAGCAGCTTTCCAAATTGTAAGGCATTGTGTTTCGTTTGAAGACTGAAGTTGAAAATATGCACAATAGGCTCAGCAATAATGTCTGCGGCTCGGATCCAGGATGTCTGGACATGCAGATTTTTTGTGATTAATGTCTTTTTAGAGCTTTGAAAACTTGGCTGACTCAGATGGATTCAATCGAGGAAATCTCATATCAGTTACTGGGCATGAAGACCACAGGTCAGAGGTATTTGCATATACGCTCCCAGACATCGACCCTGCACCGATGAAGTCTTTATTAAACTGATTCACGATGACAGCTTTGTCCATTAATTCAACTGGATCAAGCAGAATGTTGTCAGGAAGGCTTGAATCAGCGACAGCATTTGAAGGGGAATTTGATTATTTTACAGAACTTTGATGGATTATTTAGGTTTTCTGTGATTGACTTTAAGTAAAACTGATTTAGACTTGCTAATCACTGAGGTGCATTTGTTTCTTCAGGTTTTAGTTTTAATACAATCAGCAGAGGAGTTTGAGAAGCTAGCCTTGCGCCCAATGTTTGTTTCTTAGATGAACTAGCTCTGATAGACTTTCTGGAAACCAGGAACCTTCCCTGCCACGAACCCTGAACTTCTTAAGGGGAACATGCTTATCGGAAATGTTTGCGAATCGTTCAGGAAGGCGTGCGCTTCAAAATTTTTAAATTGCCTTTAAAAGATGAATGATGGTTTTGGGAATTATTGTACTTCTAACACAGGCAATTGTACAGTGATCACTAACATCATCGCAAATTGTGCCAATTGAGGAGTATTTATGAGATGCATTTACTACAATTAGGATAAGCAAGGTAGATTTATTTTCCGACTTTAGATTTGGCCTTGTTGGTGCATTAATGAGTTGAACAAGGTTTAAAGAGTCACACAATCATTTAAAAAACAAATCTAAGGTCCATGAGAGCCAGCCCGATTTAAATCACCCATATGGATGAATTTGGGATCCATTAAATCATCTAGAATACCGGCTGTGGATTTTGAGGCCTCTTTAAATGCAAATGAGGGTCTGGAGCAGCCAACCACAGAGATGCGAGAGTTCTCTGACAGGCCCACTTTAACAGCCAGGATCTCAAACTCTTTAGTTTTACAGACTGACATGTAGACTTAGCTAATGAAGTCTGATTTGACATTTATGGCAACCCCCCCTATTCTGTTATGTATTTCTTAAACCAGGTTTCTGATAGAACCGCGATGTGAGCATTTCTTGTATTTGCCCAGATTCTAATCATATCCATTTTGGGGGCAAGACTTCTAACATTTAAATGAGTAAAACCAAGACCAGTCCTACTTTTAAGGTCTGAGTTAGGAGACAATGCATAGAGGTGGCCGGTCTTGGATTAGGCTGAACATTTCCGGACAACATCGCTAAAAGTGTAAGCACACACCGTGGGCTTACCAGAGAACGATTTGTCGGAGCCTCGACCTCCGACAGACTGCACAGCCGAGTCATCTGAGATGGTGAAGAAGTCCTTTGACACCAACGGTTTTGGAGAGCGGTAAACCTTCAGCTGCTGATGTGGGCCGGTCGGCCGGTAGGTGGGCTTGGGAGTTGATGCTGAGGAGGTCCGGAGTCGTCGGCTGCAGAAGTCGAGCCACAAGCGACCAGCACAAGCGACCCAAGAAAGCCACAGATGTAAGTGTTGCCTTTATCAATGCAGGTCACAGAAATTAAGAAAGCATTCGTATGTTGCCTGATTCAGTTTTTCTTTGGGGGACATCACAACAGCTGATGTACACGTATGTTGATAATGTCTGAAACGCCATCAGTGACTACTGACGGTGCATCAGGGTCCAGAACAGGGTTGCAACTAACGACTATTTTGGTAGTCGAGTAATCTATCGATTATTTTTCGATCAGTCGACTAATCACCATTATTTCCGTCACATCCCTGTGGATGTATCTCATATTCAGGACTTGATTGCATGTTTTAGTTCGCCTGCTTAAGTCTTTACATCAAACCGTGATACAGCAAATTGAAATGACTCAAACATTTTAACTTGGGTGACTTGCTTATATTTTGGAACAAATCATTTTTTTTAAAAAAGGGATTCAAAATACAAATGAAAGTGCAATTTGAAACTTCTCTCAGGCTCCACCATCTCCTGATTAACTGAGTAATATGTTGCTTCTACTCGTCCATGCTCTCAACATCTGAGGTGGATGCAAAGTTCAAATGAGGTTTCAAAACACAACTTCCAGTCCCAAATAACCTCCCTCTAGGAAAAAAAATACATTTAACATAAAAAAAAAACCTCTTTAAAGTGCATCGCCTGAATGTGAGCACAACATAATCTTTTACCTAAGCAACTTGCTTAATCAAATGTATTTCAATAATACAAATTGTAAGGAGAACGGAATAAATGGCAAATTAAAGTTTAAAGAGAAATAAAATGTACAAATGTTTACAATTAACTTAAAACAGCAGTACCTATTTGATTTTTACCACTTCCTTCATTCCAATCATTTCATCATCTTTTCATTGGCGCTGTACTTTTCCAGTTATTTTATGTAAATCACTCTGAATCACATTATTTCCATTATGGGCCATGAATATAAACCTGCCTTTGCGGTCCAGATAAAGTAACAGTCTCAGCAGTCTTGCCCAAACATTTAATCTTTTTCAGCTGAAAAAAAAGAAAACACCAAAAGCCAAAGGCACACAGCAGAGACAGTTAGCTAAATAACATTAGATGTAAAGTGCTAGCTAGCGTAGCTGTAAACACCGTTAACTCGCCTGGCTCTTTTAATTAACCCCACCTGAGCTCTCACACGCGGCTCGGCGCCGCATACGCAGCTAATGGGCCCGCGTATCTCATCATAACGAGCTTCATGTATGACGGGGACATGTTCTGCTCGCTGATACGGGGCCATAATTTGTAACATCTTCTTCTCTGTGTTGCTAGTCCACAACACGGTGGTGGCAGACAGTGGGAGCGGCGCTGCCCCCTGCACTTCCTGTAGTCTATTGCGTCCACAAATGAATATGCCGTGTGAATGCTCTGTTTATTAAACCAATGTGTCGACGATCGGATTCGACATCGACAAATTTTTGACGTCGACGTAAGCAATTTCGTCGACTAATCGTTGCAGCCATAAGTCAAAGTGGAGGTTGCAAAAGTGGCTGTTTTCCCATTGTATAAAACGTCACGGCTAATTAGCTTTAGCATGGATCACATATCACACTATAAGCCATCGATGTCAGCTCTCGCCCATCGTACGATTACACTTGCAGTACAGCACAGCAGTGTCTTTCTTTTTTCCTCTAGTGAACATTTCTGATGTGGTAAGCGATTTTGATTCTGTTTAACCATGTTTAGACGTTAACCTTGACAATTTTGTACATATATAGTCAACCAAATGGCATGTTGTGGAGTGTCCACTGATCTGCTCCTGTTGCAAGAACAACAGTAACTATCACAAAAAACACATCATTCCTCTCATTTTAGATCTCAGCAGAGAGTCACAGTTTACTAATCTTCATATTCGATGCTGAGATCATCACACGGGTAGTTTAATTTTTATGAAACTTGTGTTTGTTCATGGTATTGAGCCATTGTATTATTCCAAATATCCCATGGCAGTTATGCGTTTCCGCCTGGTATTTACTCTCAATCCACCAACGGAATATTTCTTGTAATGCATACTTGAGAACCACAAAAGTAACATAGGGAATGTAAACCAAAAAGTGCTAGGGTCTCACAATAATGAGCATTCTGGCTTTAGGAAATAGCATTCAACGCCATTTGAGCAGCAGCCCTTCTCTGAACACACACTCGACACGTGTTAATGGATATTTCCATTCACCCCTACAAAGTGGCACCTATTCAAATCCATTATAAGCAACATTTTATAGATTTGCGGCATCAACAATGGCGTCGACGGCGGTTGCGCGTCTCCCCGAAGGTGAGCCTCGGAGTGACACATTAGCTGCTCCCTCATCGGCGCACCTGCATCTCCACCGGTGGCAAACCGTGTCTGCTGGAGCATGCCTGCAAGTCATTTATGCATACATTTAAATGACAAAGTGTTTATTCTTTTGTGAGTGAAGGCAAAGCTGCGAGTGAGGTGGGCGCGGAGGTGGCGGGAGGGTCCTTTTTTTGTGGCTTGCTGAGAATCTCATCAAATGCGACAGAAAAACACATTAGGCTCTGTGCATCACTCCCGCTGTTATGCCAGTGAGTGATGTTGTGGCGGTTCAGCATGAGTACAAATCAAAAAAAAAAAAAAAAAAAAGAAAATCACACACTCTCTGGGTCCAGTGATCCGCATATGTCAGCTGTAAAGAGGAGACAACCGCAGATTTCTTTGACACTGTTTAAGTTTGGGGTAGAGACAACCCATTTGATAAGATCGAAGTCTATAAGGCAAGCACATCCTATAATGTTTGAATTTTGTCTTAGTAACGTCTAAAAAGAACAGGCAGACCCGAGCAGTTAATCCATCTCGGGAAGATTCCCGGCGACCTGATGATAGAAGGACGGATGAGCCTCTCCCCGCGCTCTGACATCTTATTTAAATGTCAAACGTTTTTTTTTCCCCGCTGCCTCTTTGCCCCGTCGCCTCGTCAGTCTCCCGCTCAACACTCGCACTCGCGGCGCGAGACAAAGGAAATGAGTTTGTTTCGCCGCTTTGTCCATTTCAATAGCGTTGAAAGGGACTTTTGAAAAAGGTTGCCGAGTCCCCCTTCTTTTGAGACGTAACTGCCACTGGAATTCCGAAAAAAAAAAAGAAAAGAAAAGGGAAAAGCAAACAACAACGCGCCGGCTGACTTTCTGAGCTGCCTCCCGTCAATCAAGTAAACCTGAAGGATGGCGTCCTCTTCAGCTGTGCCCCAATTACATACTAATCTTGCTGCCTATATGCAGTATGAGTGATGGATCGCTCGTATGAGAAAGTGTAAATATTCCAGCACCATACTGCACTAACTTGGTCTGCGTAAGTGATCTAATGGACATTATTGTTAAATCCCGCAGGTCCTGCAAGCGGTGAAAAAGGTATGTAAAAGGTAAATGGTGCTCTTTTTTTTTTTTTTTTTTTTTTTTTTTTGAGCCTCGCTGTTTCAGACAATGACTCTCGCTCTGCGCTTTACTTTCTGCAGGACTCAAAAAACAAAAAACAAAAAGGTTCTCTCCAGAGAGGGTAGGCGACTGGAGCATCGTCCAGGCCTCTGAAGGTTACATGAGGGGGCGGAGCCTCTGCTGTCCTGCCTCCGCCTTCAGCTCGTGTCACCAAAGTCGAAAAGAACTCTCCGAGAAGCGCCTGATTTACCGCTCCGCTTGTGAATAATGCAGGCGGGACGTCGGCAACTTGGGGTGGATGAGGGTTTCTGCTGAGACCAGCAGGTGCCTTTCATCATCATGACACAAGAAACAAGCGAGACACAGCGGGGGGGTGGGCGTGTTTGCTCAGCACAAAGATAAATAAAGCGCATAAGTGCGCATGCACGCATGTAGAAAATGTGTGCATGGCGTGTGTGCGCCTGAGAGATAAGAAAAGAGGATCACATCCTTAGGGAAATTACCTCTAGAATGTGATATTGAGTGCACTTTACCAATGAAAACAAGAGTTTTTGAGAGCGCCGCGAGGCAGGGGAGCGCTTTAGGTGGTAGGTAAAGGAGAGCAAGCGAAAAACAGCAAAGAAACTTTTAAAGCGGAGCTACAGTGCTTTAATGAGCAGGAGCTGCTGCAATGATGATGAAAATAATAGTGAATAAACTACAGTGTTCATAGTCATTGATTCAACTTTATCTTCTAATTTTTTTTTTTTTATTCTAATGGTTCTTTCAAAACACTGACGTCCTCTTTCTGCACAATGTGCAAATGCATTCATGTTTAATAATTGTAAGCTGACATCACATGCGATATTGTGCTCTTGAACAACTGGGAACCCCGAGAAAACACCCAATACCTTACAACCTGGGAATATCACATGAGGAGGTCGGAAGGAGGCTGGACATCAGTCAGTATGTTTACATGACAACTGAAGGGCATGTAAACGCGTTAATCCGACTAAAATCAAACTCCGATGAAGACACCCAGACAATGCGATTGGAATTCAATTTTCTAGTCAGAGTTCAGGTAGACGATGCACGTGCGCGTGCTCCACGCCTCCACGCGTACGACCCCGGGTCAAAAACACGCAAGAGAGCCCGGTCGCAGGAGAAGAATGCAGGAGAACCTCCAGAGGGGCAGCAGCAAGCTGAAACGTCTCTCCATTCTGTGTCTGAAAAACTCTTTCGTCACACACTGAACCCGCGTCCAACAAGAACGAGAAGTCCGGGTCGGTAGCGACGGCACAAAGTAAAAAAAAAACGAAGACTTGCGATTGTTGTAGCCATCCAGCAGCGTACGGCGTTCTCGTCTGCCTCTCAAAATGACCACGACCACGAGGGCTAGCGTGCACCTTACCTGCACAATAAGTAACATTATGTACGTCTGTATTACAACGCTGAAATTACGCATTACCCCACCTAGTGGTGTTGAGGAGGAGGAGGACGCGCCCCCGTCAGTAATACGACTTTTTCAGTTGCATGTAAACTGGGACAAGAACAGAAGTCCGATTAGATGGCAGAAAAGTTTTCAAAAGTTTTCACAAATTTGCTAGTTTTTTGTGTGCTCAAAGTGACTTTAAAAGGCAACTACTGCCAACTTCCAACTAGATTTGCTCCACTAAAATGCAGATAAATGAACAATGGCCAACTCCCACGCATGTTGCCTGCACCCGGAGGCCCTCCCCCCCTCTCATTTGCGGGCAAAGCGGGTGATGCTAGATGACATTTCAACATTTTTTTAGGCCCACACACTTCCCCCAACAGTCAGACGCACACTGACCAGCCGCTGCTCAGCTAACCCCAACAGTCAGAAGCGGACTGCAGTTTTTGTTGTCGTGTTCAGAAAACCAACTGCCAGTCCCACGTTGACCAGACGGTCACTGTTCCTGTAGCAGTCGTGTCAAACTCCGACATCTCCATCCCACGAATGCGGCCTGGTGGTGCATCGGCGGCTGTCAGAGGGAGACTTACATTAGTGTTAACTCTCATAAAAAAACAGACAGTGACAAAGAAGAGTTTATGTACTAAATTTTATATGCGCGAGCTCACAACCTGAGTGACAGGACACTGTTATAAGATGCTCAGACGTCTGCTCGGTTTCGCTCTGCTGGCTGTGGTTGTTTTTTTTTTCTTTCCCCAACTCCTCCTCTGGGATCCTGAAGTAACATTATGTCTCCCGCTCTCCTCTGTCCATATGTGCGCCCGAGCTTTTCCGTGACATTGCAAACACTCTGCTTCTCCCACAGACTCGAAGAAAAGAAAAAAAACTTTATTCAAAAGAAAATGACCATCGGTGCACCACGGCAGCGGCGTCATCCACAAAACCGGGCAGCCGGGGCGAAACTGCAGGAGATTTAAAAGATGACATAATTTAAAACTGAAGTTCCGGGACTGAGCTCGCTGGAGAAAGACTTTAGAACAGTCACGCTGTCATTGGCAACAAAATTCATGTAATGAAAGAAAAGTGCAGTTTGAGGAATTGAAATGGACCCTGAAGTGTCCCCCAAAAGTAGATTCTGGCAATCTAATAATGCATTTTCGCTTGTCATTGATTTGGAAAAATCACCAAAGAATTTTAAACTTTTTGGGTAAAAGGTGCTTAAAATTTTACTTTAAAGTCATCATATATGAAGCTGACTTTTTTTTTTTTTTAACATTCAAGCCCCGTATCATTATATCAATCAATCAAGCTTTATTTGTCTAGTACTTTGTATCCAGACATAGGTGGTTCAAAATGCCACAAAATCTCTCCATTCTCCTCCATTCACGGTCATAACCTCCTCCATTCACCATCAAGCCTCCACCACGCGAGTCATGCATCCATCATACACCATCACGCGTCCCTCACACAGTCATTCCATCATCTATACGCAGCGTTCAGAGAGTGGGCGTGGCCTCGGAGGACAACCTGCTCAGTGCATTCAGGGTGCTCTCACCTTTACCTGGATTTTTACCTCCTGATCAGTGCAAAAACACCACAGCCGCTCGCCTTCTTTTTTCTTGAATGTGCAATTTTAATGATATTTGCACCATTCCACTGCATATCCAGCCAAATTTTATTTCAGAACCATCTTTCCAGTGATAAAAAATTTCCCTTAAACCTTGGGTTCGCTGCAGCAAGGCCCACCTAGCTGAAATATTGATCCTCTCAGCGTGATTTCATCCCCGTGTTGGTTTTCTGTGGGTGATGATGAGGCTCCGACAGCAGAAATGGGGCAGATTTCCCGGGACAAACATGTTGCATGTTTGCTGTCATCATGTTAACGCTCTAAACTAGGAAAGCGAGTACTTGGAGTGCGCGTCCTCAGTTCCCGGCTGCCTGACTGAACACGCCATATGTGCACTCTCACGCCCTTGACTATCGGAGCCTATAGAACGTGTCACGCTAATGATCCGGGCTGTCGCGGGACACCAAAGTGAAACACATGAAACTGAAAGGCGCTGGCATTCCCCTTTAAGGATCCAGTTTAACTTTTAATCACCCTTGCAATTCCCTTTGATATGTGTAACCACGAGGAGAAGAAGTGAGGAGATGAGACAACACAGGCTTTCAGCAGCCAGTGCTGTATGATGATGGCGGCTGTAGATAGCGCTTCTGTCTAATTACCTAAACCTCAGCTGCGATTTCCTTTGAAGACGACTGCCTCACAGCCATGATGAGCCCGAGACCGAAGGCTAAATCACTCGCAGATTCACCTCACGTGCTCGCGACTGTAGGGTGAAAACTGCAGGAGATTTCAAAGATGATTTGTCATTTCTATGGTAATTCAAAACTGAAGTTTTTTCGGGACTGAGCTCGCCGAAGACGGATTTTGGAACAGCCACATTGGCGTCGGCAACGAAATTCATGCGATGGAGGAAAAATGCAGCTTGAGGAGTTGATATTGACCCTGAAGAGTCCCCCAGAAGTAGATTCCGGCAATCTAATAAGCCAAACACGCTTGAACATTTTTACCTGTCATGGAGTTGAAAAACAACCAATTTCAGACATTTTGGGTAAAAGGTACTTGGAACTTTACGCAAAAAGTCATCATATATAAACTGACTTTGTTTCAACATTCTGGCCCTGTATAATAATGTCAATCAGTCAAGCTTTATTTGTATAGCACCTTTTATCCAGACAAAGGTGGTTCACAATGCCTTCCAGAGGGGAAAAAATAAAAACAAATAAAAGAACAGACAGGAGACATCAAGGGGAGGCCAATAAACAACAAATTCAAGGCAGCTGGAGTTCTAACATTTTTTAAAGTTTCAGAACAATGCCCAAGGGAAATAAAAGAAACCGAGTCTTAAAAGAAAAAGAGTCAATAAAATGAGGTAAAACAAAGTAAACTACAAATGACAGATCATGCGAAGGCTATATAGAGGTTACAAAGCTCTAAACGTTTAAGACCAATGCAAATAAGAGATAAAAGTCCACTAAGATAGAGGAGGAAAAGGAGATAATGGTCAAACTAAAGACCTGATTAAAACAGATGGAGATGAACACGTAGGGTAAATACACATGCCAGGGTTGCTCCTGCATTTCCGCACATCTGCTTTCTGCGTTCGCGACGGATTTGAGTTGTAGCTGGACGTGTTGAGACAAAGCCAAACGGAGAGTTCGTATGTCTGTATGAGACGGAAAGGGCTTCAGACGCCTGTCGCCACGGGACAAGCTGGAGCGGCCTTATTTGACGTAACAGAATGAGGACCTTTTTTTTTCAGTTTCTTGCGGTCCGACTTTCGCTGGTTCTCCTGGTTGCAGCCTTCAGCCTTGCGAGCAAATCGATTTCTCAAGCGGCATCGATGTTGTGCTTCATGTTCATGCTCTGCTATTTGAACGGGAGAGTGTTCAGACGCTGTTCCTGAGTTTCAAATGACTGACTTTATAGCATAAACTTTAAAAAAAACAAAAAAAATGAAACAAAACACGCTTGGCTGCATTTATGTTATTTTTTTTTTTATTGTATAAGCAAGCATTATTTCAGGTTTGAGTTACTTTTATTTTTCACTATTTATCTCTGGAACATGTTCAAACAAACAATTTTTTCAAACGAACAAAAATGACAAAACAATGGCTGAAAAAAAACCTTCTCATTGATTCTAAGAAACATAAGAAATGTAGATGTTGATGAATTTTTCAAAAGACACGCTGGCTAAATAACCAGCATAGCACCATAATATAAGTCAATGCAGCTTAACTTTTAAAATTGTCACAGAATTCAAACACATTTTGTTACTTCCTAATAAACTGCATGTACGGTAGGTTTGGAGAGACTGCTGGATTTCTTTTGTGGCACGCCACGCTCCACACGAGCTGAGCCGCACTGCAGAACCTCGCAATATAATTGGTTTATTTGTCTAATTTCTAGAAACGGAAGGTTCTCCCAACATCCTCTGATGACGAAGGCCTGCCGAGGACGCCGCTGAAAACATACTGGGGAGCAACGCAGAGATAAAAACAACTTTTAGCCAAAGGACCCAGCACTTTCTCAGGTCCTCAGCAATACACCCACCAAGTGTGAATTAAATTGGATGAAAGGCTGTTGAGAAAAAGCAAAGTGCACACACTTATCCGCACGCACGCGCGCGCGCCCGCGCCCGCGCACACACACCAACACAAACAGCCAGCCATCCTTTCTGCATCAACGTATCTAATAGAGATCATGGGTCCCCGCATGTGCATGCACTCGATTACTCCTCTATCTCCTCGCCATGATGCAGACAGAAGTCTAATTTTGCACCATGAAATATTGAACAGATGCGATTCTGTTATTTATGGCAGCAGACGCCAATATGTGTCATCGTAACGACAATGAGGAAATGCAGCCATCAATGAGGATATCATCGTTCAACCTGTTTCTCCATATTAGGTCCCCCTTTCACTCCCAGCAGAGTTCATGCTATGTCTATATTAATCTGCAGCAAATCATCCCTCATATTAGCTCCTCTGCCTGTTACCACGGAAACATAAAAGGCCAGTGACTATGACGCCAGCGACTGGAGTCGGTGGGGAAGGCTTGTCACAGAGAGGGGGTGTCAGGTAAGGAAGACTGAGGTTAATGCCGCTCATACATCACATCCCGAGAGTGTCACATTAGAGAATAGAAGGTGAGAAAATCCAGTCAGGAGAGTAAAATGTCACTGATGTTCAACTGTACTTCAGTGAGGGGCTGCTTCTACTGCCGCAGTCTGCTCTTCCACTACGCTGGGATTATTATTATTATTCATTTATTTATCTATTTTTTATGTTTCAGCATCAGATATCTTCTTTGTCAAATCTTACTACAACCCCCAACCCCTGCTGGGAGCATGCGAGAAATCGGCTGAGACGGTTTACTTTTCTTTTCTTCTCACCCCCGCCCCCCCTTGTGCTGCGTCTTTCAGAGTTTCCTTTCTCTTGTGCAGATGTTTTCCGCGCTCTCCTCGACAAAAATATAACAGTTAATTGCAGCGATAAGACTTATTTTAGAGACAGGAAATGGATGATCCTCGCCGACTCATGGTCAATAAACCTCCACTTATCATTTAGCCTCGATGGCCATTTCAGCAGAATGGAGATTATGATTTCAAACAAGGAGCACAAAACGGGTTTATTAGTCCAGTAATTAAAACAACTTTAACTGATTTTTTTTTCCAATCTAGCGGAAGTGCAGAAAGCAAAAAATAAAATAAAAAGGTACATTTTACTGATGATGGTTGACAAGCGAATATATTGTCAGCTTGTAATTTAGCTTGAATTTCTTGATCTCCGTCGCGTCTGCAGGGGAAAATCAGCTTCTGCTTCCCGACTCGTCTGCCTGCTGTTTGGTGATGCAGGTACCGCGTGCGCCATAAATCCCAAATCGCTCAATCAACTGAAAATTTTATTGGAAACAGCAGGCACACAAAACTTTTGAGTTTACCACAGTGACAGTAACATGAGAGTTGAGGGAGCTAATTGGGATTTACAGCGTACATTTTTTTTTTTTTTTTTCCACCGAAAATAACTGCCGGGCGCAGCTGGAGATGACGGGAGCGCTGAGACCGAACCAAGCTGCGAGCTCATTGCAAAATCAAAATAATGAGCTGAAAGATGCTAAAAGGCTCCGCGGGAATGTAGAGTTCTCATTAGCCCCGCAATCAATGTGTTTCATGTTATATGTATGTCAATTCTACATATAATAATATCGATTGGTTTAGCTATAAGGTCAAACATTAAAAATTATAATACTACTGCAGCTGAGGAGAGGAAAATATCTTTTGGAAAAGTGAGCTAGAAAGGTAGGATTGGCTGGATCAGAATTTTGTGAGCTAAACGCAACATTTTTGCAGGAGCGGTGAAAAGAATTGATGTTATAGACATAAAGTGTGAGGTTTTTAATATAATAACTGTGGAGTCACTTTAAAAAAAAAACACTTACATCCAGCCAATTAGGAGATTCCACCCTGAAATGTGCGCCCGGTTCGGTTTGCGAGAGAATCCGGGCTGTGTTTGGTGTGTCAGATTCTTGAAATGGTGTGACAATAGTTTGCTTTACTCTCACGGCGTGTTCCCCATAGAAATGTCATTCTTGCAGTGTATCACCAGTCATTCTGCTGACCAATGGACAGACGTACATGAACACGTGCTCGTCACACCCACCGATCAGCATGTTCAGAGCCGCGCGCACACACACACACACAATAACAAAAGTTATGTGAAACCCAGAGTTCCTGAACACGAGGTGTCAGTCCACAAAATTTTCCTCATTATATTACCTCTCAATGAAAAAAAAAAAAGCGAATCTTCCTCGCCGTTGCATCAGCTGCGCCTCACCGTGGGAAAAACTGAACATGGCGAGGAGGCGCAGGCGAATGCAAAGATGGAGGGCAACTCTTCTCGTTAAAGGAGCAGTTTCTTGTGCGAGCTGGTGGTGATGTCGCCAGCATCGCGGAGCTTCAGGACGGGGCTGCTGGGTCACTGCGGCGCCAATGACGTTGCGTGGACGCAAATGGTGCAGATATAGAGAGTAATGCTGGCCAGCTCTGAAAGCAGGTATTTTTTTGGATTAAGAGTCTCGTAAAAAAAAAAAAAAAAAAGGCCTTGCATTATTGTAGGAAGTGGGAGGGTGAATAAAGAAATGATTTATTGTAGCAGACAATGAGGGATTTGGCTTGACGGAAAGTCTTTGGCACTTCGACTCTATGGCGAGATGCGTGACGGAGGCCCATCTGCCACCAGCTACAGCGAGACCGCCCTCCCCTCACCGCCGAGTCCCGACAGACGCTGACGATCCTCCAAGACCGGTGGATGATGAGGCAGATTACATGATGAAGTTGACTCGGGAAGGATGGGCTCGTGACTTTTTTTTTTTTTTTTTAACTTAGCCTAAAATGACCTGCTAGAGATGTATGAGCTTAAGACGGCAGGGACGTGTAAAAATGACAGAGATCATCGGTTGAGTGATTAATTTAACAGCTGAGCATGTAGCCTGAGTGGCTAACGTGTCCAGAATCCGAGCACCATAAGGAGCAAACCAGGGGAGAGGCCATCTTGGGTAGAGCAGTGCTGATGAGGTCCGAATGTCTTTCTGACATAATGAGTTATGATGGCGGCGAGCAAAACAAAACCTGCCATCAATGACTTGGACGGCCTCATGGCAAAGATGGAGCCATATTTAAAAGAGCGAGAGACGCATGACAATAGGCCAGCGATGGAGGTGTGGCCCCCTGCAACTGGACAGGTGATGTCCAATAAAAAGGTGAGCGTGACAGCAGAGTGATTAAAAAAAATAAACTGCGGGCTTGAGAACAAAACGGTTTCATTATGTGAGCCGAACCTCAATCGGAGCTTCATTATGCTGCGGAGAAAGTCGCTCAGCACGTAGAGAGACCCGAGGCGGTGGGCGGGAAACAGACCTTGGATCCAAGACTGCGACTGGATCCCCTCTTAGATGGAGTCTCGGCCTCAGTTGGGAAGGCCTGAGCTGAATCATTCAAGAGGGAAAAGTGTTGATTTTACCCAGGTCACGGATAAATAGACCAGACTTTAACAGATTAAATAACGGTCGAGGGAGGGAGTGTTAATCCTGTCTGTATATGCTGTGTGCATTGGGAGAAGCCGTCTTACTGAGTTGGGATTCCACTTCTGCCAGAATTTAGGAGAATTGTTGGGGGATGGAGGGGGTACTGAAGTAGTATTGTGATATTTTGTGTGGCGATACTGCGTCCATACATAGAAACAAGTATGCATACGTGTTCATCTTTTAAACTGAATGCAACAAGTAGAGGGCGTCCGCGCCGCAATCCCGTTTTGCTGCAACAAGCATGACCGAGCTGAGATGACAGGCTAAAAAATAAATGTCTTATTAGATCAAATATGTTTTTTTTGTTTTGTTTTGTTTTGTTTTGTTTTGTTTTGTTTTGTTTTGTTTTGTTTTGTTTTGTTTTGTTTTGTTTTGGTTTTTTAGTGCATTTTATGACTTTAACCAACAGCAACCAATTTTTTTCCTTCTGGAGAAACTATTTGCAGTTGGAAAGAAAAAGGATAAGATATCACAACATGTGTTGCCACTAT
>CAAKHG010017460.1:17770-34417 GCA_901007715.1 Dactylopterus volitans | reverse complement strand
AAAAAAAAAAAAATTGTTAATGTTTTTATCTTATGTTGTCGGTAAATAACCACGAGATTAGCGGGACAATCAGCATCTTTGTGTGCAATAAACTGTTTTAAGGCACTTCATGGAGGCACTTCACCTCCGAGTTTCGCCCTAAAAGCATTGAACACACACCCAGGCGTTGATTAGCGCCCACTTACGCTGCGAATGCCTCCATTTTCCTGCTGTGAAGAGGCAGTTTCAGAAACTTGTGGCTCTTAAATTAAGTCAAAACTGCAGCACACTTAAGGCTTTTCATTATTTATTTATCCCCTCCCCCCACTAGTTGGTCAGATAGCGGGTGATCAAAGATTCGTCAGTAAAATCAAAATAAACAAATCATATTTGTAGTCCACCGAATGAATGAATTAGAAGGGTAAAAAAAAAAATATGAAAGTAAGTGTTTGTGGTTGATCCTGGTTTGTCTTCTGGCTGCTGGTGGAAGCCATCAGCAGCGTTCATGCTGCATTCAAGACCATCTAGCAAATTGAGCTTTCCCGCCACCAGGCAATTGTAGTAGACTGAATTGCACAGTGGAAATAAAACTTATAGGGATCTTTTCATGCAAATGGTTTCATTTTTCCATATATACGCTTATGCCAATAACGTTGGAATACAATTTTTTTTCACCTCTTCTCATGAAATGCTTGTGACAGCTTGATTTATTCTTGATAGATAAAGTGTAGAGATATATAAAGTGATAAACTCAAAACTTTATTGATCAATCTGGTCAATAACTCGTGTATAAATAGGTTTTAAAAAAAGAGGACTATGTCTGAAAACAAAATTATTCCAACTTTATGGGCAACAGTGTATACACATTAGGCAATAAGCACCCACTTTTCAAACTGCATTAAAAAATAATAAGTTCATTTGTCTGTTGCCACTTAAACACGCAGCAGGTAAATGTGAAATTAAAATGATGAGGTAAAAATGGCTGCCAGAGAGAGGAAGGAGTGTGTGGAATTATGACAATTTACAGCATTCAGTTACAGGGATTAATTATGAAATCATTAGACAGCGCTCGTATCTGCAGCATCACATTTGTGTCATTCATATACTAATGTGCTGTTAGACTGCATCCAAAACTGAAACGTTCATTTCACATTATTAAGTGAGCATCAAGCAAAGTGGTTTATTGATTATGCGCCTGCATTTGTAAGTGCATGTGTCTCGGAAGTTTTTGAACCCCGCAGCATTCGTTGCATATTTTTGCATAAATGTCGCCAACAGCACGGCAACGGGTTCAGACGGGTCTCACAAATAAATCAGGCGGATCCAATTAAACAGATGATCCTGAAATATGGAACATCAGATTATTTGTCAAGGAAAAACGATCGTCTGCAGCAAAACCATGTGAACCTTTAATAAATCGGTGTGACCCCCCTAAACTTCAACATGACACACCATAGAGCTCTTAGAGTGGTATAAGAATGAATAAATGGGATGGGATAAATTTGTGGGATTTTCTATCATTAGACATATCCTCTAACTAAATGACCAGCATAATATATTTCTACTCATGCGAGATTTTTTTTTTTAAGCATAATTTGTGTCGCTGGTGAGCAAAGTGAATAACGATACTGTTTATTCCTGATGGATTTCATTGCGGGAGCTGGAATCTGATGCTCATTTGTACAAATAAACAGTGTCTTTCATGTCGGATAAAAGCTTAACGGCGAGATAATCTTGGGCTGAGTCGACAAAAAAAAAAAAATTCATTTTTTTGTGTGTGTAAATGATTCAATATTTGGCAGACATTAAAAAAAAAAAGCCTGTAACTTGAATATCTCCAGAGACATAGCCACTGCTTTTATAGGTCAACAACAAATATAGATATAAGTCAGTGAAGGGCTTCTGGAGAGTTATGTTCAGGCCTGTCATCGTGTGATTGGCTGTCATGTTCTATACTGTTACCTGGCTGCTCCCTGAAGGGATGAGAGGACCCAACAGAAGGACACATCCTTCTATTTATGTCTCACTAACTGAAAATGTTAGGAGACAGTAAAAACACTCATGCAGACTCGCTGCTCCCCATCTGGGTTGTGTGTGTGTGTGTGTGTGTGTGCAACGTTTTGATGCTCTGGTAACATATTCTCTTTCATTTATCAAAAGATAAGGTCTTCAAAAAGATAAATCCAGGTTAAATAAATAAAATAGAATAAAATAAATCTTGTAGCTTGCAATGAATTTTAGCTGTCATCTGGGGAAGGGGGTGGATGGGAGGGGGACAATAAAAAAAATTTTTTTTTAAAAGCACGGCATTGCCCTTTGCTATCAAAAGCGCGTTATTTTCTTGTTTATTTGCACTTCTAATCAAAGCGGCTTCTGCGGCGTCTTATTTCTGACTGCGTTTGAAGTCGGGTCTGTACAGGCTTTTAGTATTTCATTGCCATCAGCTCATTCATGTGCCTGACGAAATTTAATGTAAATTATCCCGCCGTCGCGTTTGAAACCCCCCTTTTGGCTCGCTCCTTTCATCTCATGACTTCGTTTTTCGGGTCGTGAAAGACGGTCAGTTAAGGACTGAGGGCCTCACATTTGTACCCCTTGGTTCCCTCTCTCCAGCTTCCCAGCTTATTTTTTTTCCCCAGCTACTTAATTTTATTGCGTTAATATCGCACGGCGGGGGGAAAAAAACGGCGGTGTGTGTTTGGGGTTCCAGTCGCTGAAAAACCACATTAAGGCTGAATGAACGTCTCCACTGCTCGGCGGCGACTTTAGGCGCCGGTTGACGGTGCGTGACTGCGGCGTTTTGAAAAAAAATTTCAAATTGTGTTCCGTCGTGGTGAATAGTTACTGTGGAGTTGTTTCAGTGAAGGTTGAGATGGATTTCTGAGAATCCATCAGTATGACACAGCTGCTGAATGGCCAGTGGTGTCAGCAGGTTAAATACTTTTCTGCATGAGTGTCCTTGGACATTCAGTGTCGCCTGAATGGTCCATATACAACCATATGCTCTTAAGAACTTTGGCATTCACCCGCTCCTCCAACCTGACGCATCTAACCGCCGCGGCAGTTATTGCAGACTAATCTTCTCTCCATTGTGGGCGACGGTGAAGTAGACAGATTGTCTAAGTCAATGTAGTCGGCCTATTTTCCAGAACATTAGCGCCTCAGTGGTTTTGTCAAAGACTTCTGCCCGCAAATGTTGCATGCGTGTCAAGTAAAACTTTAAATCTGTGAATATGAAAATAGGTTTGATTTATAGATCATAATACTGGGCAGACTAATCGGTGGATGTCTTAAAAAAACTGTGATAGCAGCGGTAACAAAGTGCAGGCAGAGTCAGACAAACACGCCACAAGTTTTACATTTGCAGCCACACCATTGTGAGTCATGTTTTCTATTATGGAGTCTTTTTTTTAAACAAAAGGACAAAGAACTTTTTTTTTTTCCCCCCAGTTTATTTGCAAGTTTTACAGCTCACACTCACTTGTCAGTACTGTAACCATGACAACAGCAGATGATGTTCATGATGTTCATGATGATGCATGACGTTCCCCTAAACCAAGTTTTCTTTGTGTCTAAATCTGACCAGAATAAACATATGACTAAAACCTATTCATGTTAGAAGAGTCCCGCCCCCACCGGCCTCCTATTGACGTCCAAACTGTTGCTGCAAGCTTGTGCCTTCACCATCGACGTAGGCTTTTTCGTTTCTATTTTGTTTTGCATTTTTAAGCTGTCTGGTTGTTTCTTTTTGTTTGTTTGTTTGTTTGTTTGTTTGTTTTTGATCAGAAGAAAAGCTCTCTAAACAGCTTCTGCAGTCTTTTGCCTGTGATGAACGCGCGAAATTCAGCGTTCGAAGGCTGCAGTCGCAGGCAGATGGAACAAACTGATCCGCATGTGTTACGCAAAGTTAAATTTAACACCGAGTCTCGTGGCAAATTACCTGTTTTCACTGACTGCAGACTAACCGTCTCTGTGGTTGCCTTTTATTCTAGGCATACTGAACAGCTCTGGGGGAAAAAAACAAAAAAAAAACATTATACATAACATAATTTCAGTTAACAATAACCCAAGACATGATGTTCTCCCATATTCATAAATGTGTTTTTGCCCATCTTTTTTCAACCTTTTGATGCGAAGAGAAAGCCAAGCTGATAACGGCGAAACTGCCGCGGCCATAAGACATAAGTACTGCGGTGTACTGCGGTGTACTGCGGCATATGCGACGTCCTCAGACACCTCAGAGCTAATCAGATTTCATGCGTTTGACATTACTGATACATAATTTTCTCCTCCCGTACTATATGCATTATTTGATCAGGGGGTCACGTTGAGGTCAAGGTCTCATTTGCGACTGAGGCCTCGTAAAAAAAAAAAAAAAAAAAAAATCAAACAATAGATTAAAATGATAGTCAAAAAGGCAATAATGGTGTCAATGTAAAATACAATCATATAGACAACAGCATAACACTGAGTATGACTAATCCGCCCCCCCATCCAGCCTTTTCTCATGTCGTCCCTGTAGGCCGACACACCAAGAGCTGATTGTTAGACATGATATAAAACAATAAAATATGCTGAACAAAGTATGGCCCAAGGAGGTGTTATCAGATTGGGATAAAAAAAAAAAGGCTTTATCTCAAATTATTCATTATAAAACTGAGCCGTCAAGAACACAGTCCCTTTAATGTGTAAGCCAGGACCTAATGGGTTCAATACGGAAGTGTTGCGAATTCGGTGTGTTTCAACCTGCGGATTTCGGTCATTTCAAGAAAAATAAATCTTGTCCCGTGAAACAAGTCAGTTCCGATATGTGATTGAGTCCCTGCACTGTCAGTTTGATAAAAAGCTGAAGGACAACCAACGAACCAGATGCCCTTACACACACCTAAAGGGAGAAGAAAGCCTTAAAAAAAAAAAAAAAATGAGGATAGCGCCGGCTTCATTTCCCTGTTCACTCAGATAATAGATTCGTTTTTAACCTGCGAGCTGCCGCTATGATAATCACATCACCTCTGCCTTTTATCTTCCTCATAGCTGTGGACCGCGAGTCTTATCCAGGCTGAGCGAGACTGAACTGAGCTAAAGGCTTTGAGCAGATTCACGGCAAAATTTTTCATGCTTTAATAATAAGAAGGAAAAAAAAAAAGAAGAAGAAGAAGAAGAAGTGCGCCCCGAGTGTGCCCACCCACACTCCAACTCAAACTGTGTATTAGGAGAGAGTTTAGCTATTGATTGTTATTCAAACTCGTTTTTCAAGACACTCCGCAGAAGAGTAGATGCGGGCTGCCGCGATGACATCTGCTCTGCCCCCCCCCACCCCGTCACCCCATCCGCCCTTGATCATGGAACCTCTCAGACCTCCCAGCAGATCTTTTCATGCACTTTGGCGTGTCAGATAAAGAAAAAAGATCAAATTCATGTTAACGATTAATGAATTTCATTAAAAGCTTGGAGAGTCGTGGCCCTGACATAGGGGATGATGGTTCGCTAACGTGGCTGCCTTTGATAGTTGGACTGGAGCTGAGTTGGGGGAGGGGTGGTGTAATGGTTCGCTCCTGTACAAAGAAAAAAAACACACCAAAAAAAAGTCCCAAATGCATAATTTTGGTTTTCTTTTCATTTATTTTGGACACTTGTGCAAGTTGGTCTGTTCCACCGGGTGTCGTTTAAAGCTACCTGAGACGGCTGGTGCAGCCTGCGGTGTGTTGAACAGGCGACAGTGAACACAACATACAGACTCACACAGGTCATATCTTAAAACGCGACGGGTCACAATCTGCTACAAAACTGAAAAGCATCTCTCTAAAGTACTAAATTACCGGTTTAACAGAAAATAAAACGTGTGCATGAGTGTGACATCGATTGCTCGACTTACATTGGGGTATAACCTTAAAAGCTTGTGGTCGTGTGTTTAGCCCTCTCTGCTTTCACATGCAGAGGCTTCTTGAAAACAGTTATCATTTGACCTCTTTATCTTTAGTTCCGATGTTCAGCACATCTGGATGATGCCCGTCTAACACGCATTTTCATGTCCAATGCGTTTTGCGGAACTGTCGAACGGCAGGTCGCTCAGTGCTGCTCCCGCAGGTTGCACGTGTAGTGGAAGGCGTCCCTGATATTTTGGTCATCCAACTCAAATATGCAATAAGGTGGCAAAATATTAGGGGCACCTCTCAGTATAGCCCAGAACAGTTCAACAACGTCATAAATTACAGTCCCAGTAACGATCATTAAAATATATCAACACCTCTCTGGAACAGATTCAATAAAAATTCTGCATAAAACTCCTCCTAAAAGGAGAAATCATTGCAGGGCTGTTGTGTCGTATTCCATGATAAACATGCAGTGGTCATCCTGTTACGGTTGATTGGGATACGTATAGGATATAAAGTGGACAGTATGACAGCTCCTAAAAAATGAAGCTAAACACGATCAATTTTCCTCTGGAAGCTGACTCCAGTATAGGTCATAAACTCCTCCTTCCATGCTTGTGGATGGGACTCGGGCCAAAAGAAAGCACATATCGTTATTTTTCCCAAGGGTGGTTTGTTACATTTTTAGTAGCTCTTGTCACGATTGTGTATGTTCAGTTGTTTATTTATTTATTTTTGTTGTTGTTTGTTTTTAATAGGTTATTTGATGCGTTTTCAGCTCTGAGATAAATTACTTTATTTATATAGCAGAGTGTTTTACAACATTTAGAAAATTTGCAGAGAAAAAAAAAATACACCCTCCAAATATACATACGTATATAAACACAACTATACACTCTCTCTGTCTCTCTCTATCTGTGTCTCTCTCTCGTTCTCTGTCTCTCTCTCCATCGACAGTAGAGAGACATGCAGGGGAACCGAGGATCAGGGAAAACGCCATCTTTACCGATCACCTCAATCTTAGCTGTTGGTTTGAAGGTGATGATACATGCAGCATTACTGTCTACTTTTCTTGAGTATTGAACGCTCAAGTGCAAACATCAGGATAAAAAAAAAAAAAAAAACATCTGGCAATGACCAGTGCTTAGCGCCGTCTAACATCGGGAGCATGAAACTTTGATGAGGTTCTCCAAATAAATTCAACTTGTCTCACAATGTCAGTTTTTCTACTTTAAGAGAGCCCCGTTCATTTATTGTTTCAGCGTTTTTACATGATCATCTATGAAGGCACGAAGGAAATGAGCTGTTTGATTTCTGGGCGCATCACCACCTCATAGGTCTGGGCAACAGGAAACCAAATCCTTGAACCCACCAAAGCTGTGACGGTGACGGTGCTGCAGCAACCTCAGAGGCATGATTTGTTTCAGATAGAAGTCTCGGGGACAACAGCCCACTGGGCGAAATTTGCCGTCGACATTTGACCCCACAAATGGCAGCCGTGCCGAACCGAGTTATCTCACTTAACATGTGGTTTATTAGAGAGAGATTAGCGGCCGCCTTGGACCATCGCGAAGGGCGCGCGAGGCCGGGAGAAATGTAAATACATTGCGGGGGAATATCATTTGAAATCATTTGCAAGTCGCTTCTCAAGGTCAAGTAGGTCTCCGCTGCTCTGTATGCTGGTCAAACAGGAAGTGTTGTCTGTGCTAATACCAGCGCGGTTTGATCTGCGATTACCTTCCGGAGTCGGGAAAAAGTCTCTCAAACTGTGAAAAATATGGAAATTGTGCCGCGCCGCTAAAAACTTGATAGCTCGTGCCCTTCCTGCTCTGAGCTCCCAAGTGTCCCATTTTTGGAACAACTTTGCCCCAGTGTCATATCAAATATAAATATATATACTTTATTTAATCAGGGGGTCAGATTGAGATCAAGATCTCATTAACAAGTGAGACCTGAGCACGGAATGAAATATTAAATCAAAGAGAATAAATTAAAATGGTAATAAAAATGATGATGTTACTGCATTAGTGGTGAAGAATTACCACAATCCTGGAGGAGAAAATTCAAATTGATAACAACATAACAAAATGCATTCAAAAATCACCCAGGCTCTGGCCAAAAAATATATAAAACAAACAAAAAAACAAAAACAAATATATGGCAATACTAACACACAAGCGTTGCAGGAAAAGCTAGAAAAACAACCAATCACCAAACAGCTAACTTATGCAAAACAGTCACACCTAAAATCAATTACATCTCAGAGTTTCAAATTGTCCCATTGATATCAGTGCCTCTAATTTTGGGTTACACAGTAAATCATTCCAGAAAAAGAAGAGGCAAAGTATCTTGAGGGTGTCTTTTTTTGGATGACTGTCTACTGCACAATATGATGCATCTGATGTGACGGCCTCATGGCCTCTGACCTACTTTCTTATTGGTTGTCTGGCATCTGAGAAGTGGCTCGTCGGGAGAGATGGGCAACACCTGAATCGGTGTGAAGGCTTCTCTTTCTTTCTTTCTCTCTATCTCTGTCTATCTCTTTCTCTCTTTCTTTATTTATTTCCATTTCTTTCTTTTTCTCTCTCTCTTTCCGGTTTGAGTTGTTTAAGCTTCGGCCATTGATATTACTGCACCTTACATTTCGACACATTCGGACACGTCCATCCATGACAAACATCACTGGCGAACTGACCTACATAGTCTAGTTTAATTAATTACATGTATGTTTCCCAGCTTAAAAAGTCATGTGCGGCCTCCGTCTTTTTGTATTAGCGCTTATGACAAAATGGTGGCTCGTCATGGTCACGCGGTCACGGTGGGTAAGGTAAAAGCCGCCTGGTGCATGTCTGGTCATCACTGTTTTCCCACCCTGGTCAACTCATATTGCAACTTTATTTTCCTTCCTGTGCACACCAGTGAACGTGGATGGTTAGTGATGACAGTAAATTATGACGAGCAACATTTCAGGGAAAAAAAAATAATGGTTGACGCTGTATTTAAAAGCGAAGCAGCAGCAACCACGGGTCTGTTCCGTAAGACGCACTTGTGTGGACAAATGTCTTAATGTCACTTCCTGACCTTGAAAAAGTAGTTTCACCGGCTTGCGGTTGTTTCTGGGAGCAACGCCGGCGGCAACGGTGGGAGCGAATCACCGCAAGAAACCAAAACAGTGTTAAAAAAAAAAAGGCACTAACACTCTCTAAGGGAAGGTTGTAATTTGGTTTGGCACAACGAGCAACACTTTTTCCGCTCTCACTTACATCCGAACATCCCCCTAAGTCGATGTCAAAAATATTCAACCCAGCAAATTTGCAGATATTTCCATACCAGCCGAGGAAATCAGGAATTTTGACATCCCGCCATTACACAGCTTGCAGAGACAACACCACCTTGTCCTGTCAAAGATACCTCTCCCAAATGCTCATTACCTCACTGTACGAGCGTGATACGCTTGAAATAAATGGCCAGGATTTGAATGCAGTAGACGTTTATGCGGCAGCAAACCGCCACAGTCGCCCACGATCAGCCGCAGTCATTGAAGGAAATCAACAAAATAATTAGACGGCAAACGTGTGGGCTCAAAGTGCATTGATCACTTATAAAGCGCTGAAAGCACTTGTTTAATAGAATGCTGAATAATTTTCGAGTGAAAGGGTTCATTTCGGGGGGTTTTTTTTTTTTTTTAGCTAAGCGGAATTGATTTTTTTTTCCTTTATGTTGCTCGTCTTTCCGCAGGATGATCACGTCTCCCAGCGCCTTAACATGCAACGTAGCCTTTTAATTCAACATGCGCTGCGACGCTTGAAACCCGCACGCGCAGCTGCGGGAGCCGACGGGGGGAAATAACGGCCCCCGAAAGGATTGAAAATCACTAAACAGCGCGAACGTGTCTATTTTTTTATTTTATTTTTCGTCTCCCTGTCAATAATAAACTAGCATTTCTAAAACTGGCACACTTGGACCCGAGATGTCTGCCGTTATCAGAGCAGCTGGCAGCCGGTGCATAGCGCTCACTCACCGCGTTGAAAGGTGTAAGCCATTTTGATAAGAGTGTTGAGTTTACCTGCATCGCCATGTTTCTCGCTGGGTGTTATGACTGGCTGTATTACTCTTTGGGGTGTTGTGTCTGCCCTCCAGGCAGTTTCACTGTTATCTGGGCCCAGCCAGGCTTGCACAGGAGAGCTATAAATGAGCGCTGAGAAATGTGATAGCTCATGTGTGGCCGGCGCGCTACCTTTTAGTCTCATGAATAAAACATGGGGAAGTATCCGCCGTTTATGCCAGAAATATTTGTGAGTCTATCCAACTACCTGTGTGTGTCGTAGCTCCGTTTGAATTCCCGTGTCTTTCCCCCTTAAATTTCCTTGGCATCCAACTCCCGGCGCCCTCAGACTCTCCAATCATATCTTCATGGGAGGTTGGCTCGCGGAGGGGAGAACCAAACTTGTTTTATTTCCTTTATTGGCTTTGCGAGGCATTCCTGCTCTGCTCTCCTTCTCGAGATAAACAGCTTACCTTTGGCATGACCCATTCCACTCTAATAATCGCTAAGTACTCCACTGTCCCACTTTTCAAAGCTGTTAATTTGATAAGTGAGAGGATCTCTCACTTAGCAATCATATTCTGGACAATTAAACCCATATCTGAAGAATGGGGCCTGTCTGGAGGGCTGTTCAGTGCCAATTATGTGGAACTGTTTGACTCAGTGTCTAATGCGCTGTTGAGGGCAGAGCAAGTTTATTGTATTATCACCATTCAACAGCAAGGTGATTTAAAGCGTTTCACATAAAACATTCACTGGACATTGTGAAAGGAAAATCGAGACGATTTCAGATCGCACGTTTAAAAAGGATTAATAGACTTGCTTTTGTGATCCAAACAAGCCAAAACAGGAGAGTTAAAATTGCGGTGCCGAAATAAAGTCTGATTCAGAAGGCCGCATCAAGAGTTCAAACCCAAAAGATCCGAACACAACGCTCCTCCTCTAAACCTGTGTCTGGTTCCTGGCTGATCTGAGATCTGCTGTTTTGCTGTCGGCCGTCTTGCTGCTCACGCTTCAGGGGTGTTCCCCTGCCATGGCCAGACTCCGTGAAGGTCTCAGAGATGGTCACGTTTGGGTAAAAGCTGGATTTCTGGACCAATCCAGCATCCAGAGGAACAATCACTGGAAGAGAGCGGCCACTCAGGAACCGAGATTGCAGTTCACTGCATGGTGAGCCAACCGGCGGGATTTGAGAAGCACCGAAAGACTGTTTTATCTAAGGATTGACCTCCTTCACCATTTTTTGGTGGGTAGCAGAGACAATCAAGCACACACACACCTAGATCGGGCCCCAGTGATTAATCCAATGACAAGACAAAAGACAAGACTCAGGCACTTTGAAAAAAAAAGTAAAAGAGATTTCTAGTCTCAGCGGGACTTCCTGGTTAAATAAAGGTTAAATGAAAAAAAATTAAAGGAGGGTTTTTGGGTTTTTTTTTAATGTGCACAGTTCATTATTTTAGTTTGTTATTTTCCTTGGTAAATTTTGCACTGTACGTGTAACCCACACTAACCATGGTTATCATGTGCCTATTTTTTGACATTTATCCTTGTGTTGTGCCTGTTGTTGATGTTCAAACCTCAGACGTCCTAATTTTCTGCCCGTGGTCCACCTTTAATACACTTTACTGAAAGTTTTCCTAACATTACAAGGCTCACATGTGCTTCAACAGTGTTTCATCTAAAACGAGATGAAAGCTACTTTTTTCTTTATTCTTATTGTTACTATTATTCATATGTTTCTATATAACTTCATTTTTATTCTTTCTATCTTATAGCACATTGAGTTTACAGGGTTTTATGAATGCACTACATAAATAAATTTCACCAACAAAAGTCCCCCTGTTGGTATTTGAATGATGGTATTTGGTGTTTGGACGATTTAGCGAGCTACTTCCTCCACAACCTTTTGTAGTTACGGCTTTAATTTAAACAGAAGGATGCTGAAATCTTACTCACCAAGCTAATTGCAAAGATCTGGGAATTCGGTCGAACCAGCGCGTGTGAAATTATCTGCTGTCCCACTGGTCAAACCACGCTGCGGATTTGCATTTACAACACAATTGTAACTAAGCCGCACCCAAGACGGGCTCCCTCTGGAGGGGGGGGCTAATAGTTTCGATGACAACCCGTGACAGCCCACCTAATGTGCTACGAGACTCAACTGTGCAGGAGACCAGAGAGAGAGAGAGAGAGATGACTTCCTGTGTGTTTCTAACTGAATCTCTGTCCTCTCGACTGAAGGCGATCGACGCAGTTTGTCCATCCACGTATCTGCATTATTTTGCTGCTTCACATTGCACTTTCATGCCGCGCAGGAGTGGCGTTAAGGTTGCTGCTGGTGGGCCTTCTGTTCTAAGTTCACGAGAAATGATAAGCAGTCATGGCGATGGGTCAGGCAGCTGTGAAGGGAGTGTGAGCTCGCACACGAGTGTGGGAGAGCAGCTCTAATTTACCTTAAGGCGGCCCGGTTTTTAGCGTCTGGCCGGGTTCGCCCAGATTGTAGAGTTCAAATTGACTCTGACGGCCCAGAGCACACAGAGCGCTAATCCAACTGGAGTCAATTTAATTTAACACCAGCTAGGATCAGATCAAAGATGTTTTGGGAGACCTCTCATCCCTGGCCTCCCGGACACCGTCGTGATGTCGGGCTGGTGGCCGCCGAGCGAACCGGACGCAGGCTGGGAAAACATCAACAAAATATGATTTTCCATTACCCTCACCCGGTTAAGCAGCACCGAGGCTTGTGGGTACATCGACCTGGCCGACCTGAGTTCAAACGCACCGTCACCAGCGGCACCAAAATGAAGAACTGCGAGGTGTGGAGCTACAGGGTAAACAAAAGCAGCGGAGCCAACGGTGCACCAAGCTCAGTCAAACATCACGGCCCCCCCGACAGCGGCCGGGCCTCCTGTAATCCCGAGGGATGCTTCCTCCGCACCGCTATGAAGTCTGCAAACTACTCAGGGTTTCAGATCTGCTCCCGTTGATTCAAAGCGGGTCTGTTTCTTTCAAATTGGCGCACGGAGCGAGTCGTCGGCGCGATCGCGGCTCGGCGGGAGGCGACACACTCGAGGGGCCCCGTCGGTGACTGATTAGAGAGTGACGTAGGCTCGCATGAGACTAATCACAGCATGCCGCTCCTTTTTATCGAGCAGTAATCTGGACCGCAGCCTGCCACGCGAAGAGGAACGTGTTTGGTTACCACTCGAGCAGTTTGTATTCGCGTCTTGCGCGGCGTCAAAAGAGATTTTATCAATCCCACCCACTGAGGAGGCGACGCAAAGTCAGAGCGGGCTGCTAAGCTGGTTTGGTTTCTGTGATATAAAGAAAAAAAAGAGCTTTGCAATGCCAGCAGAAAACAAGATGGCACATGCCGAGGTTTGTTTCTGTCTGGGTGTTTTATCGTTGGAACAAGCCGCCTTGTTTTGGTAGACGAGATTAGATCATGATTCACTTCATGGAATCAATTTCACAGTGTGTTACAGCAGCATCCCCTCCAAGAGGATTGTGAATGTCATTTTGGGGGGAATGATTTGTCTCGCTAGGAGTGCACGAGCATTTCCGGCGTACTGTACCTGCACTCCGCAGTTTATCATATTTGCCCTCGGAAAATCTTTATTAGCGTGAAAGGCTTGCGTTGGGTCTCCGGGGAGAGGAGGCTGGGATTGATGCAGATGACAGCAGCAGTCTCTGTCATACTCCGTAGTGTTGACAGACGTGGAAACAGTGAGGATCTGTCAGGAAGAACTGACTGCTCGAGCTGCACCAGCTATAAATAATTCAGGAAATAACAATCAAGGCTGTTTATTCTCTCCGAAGTTATGCGTAAGTATGACTGGCTTGTTTTGAAGAGGGTTGTTGTTTTGACAGATTCCAGGGCTGACACTGACTGCTCTCTGTCTGTGTGCATGATGACGTTGTGTCTGTCAGCGGCGCCGCGATGAAGCCGACAGGCTGCAGACGCAGTCAACCGAAGCGCTTGTGACACTACACCTCTGCAGCTTGTCTCCCCTCCTCTGAAATGTCTTGTTTTTCAAAAAATGTGTTTTCTTATTTATTTTTCTTTTTTTCTTTTATTTTCATTTTTCACATCCTTACGATTCAGAGCTTCTAAGTGAACATTGTGAAAATGCACATCAGGATCACGTTCATCCATATACAAAGTTGGAGTGGTGGTTATGGCCCAGATGGGCTGATTCCAGTATTTTCCAGCATTCAAAAACTAATAAATAACTAAGTTTGTTGGGGCGCCTGCAGGATTACACAGAAAACAATAGCTTGTATACACAAAATGTGATGGAGAGCTGGAGCATGAGCAACTAAAGAAAAGGAGAAAAACTGTTTTGTTTTTTTTTTCTTTTTTTTTGTCTAGCATTCCCATTTGCAAAGATACGACTGTCTGGAGATATGCCTTTTTAATGATCACTTCCACCATTTTTTTCAATCTAACAAGTCTATTTGGCCTCATTAGCAGCACTGCGAGTCCATTCTTATGACACAGTGACACCATGAACTAAATGGCTAGCATAAACACAAAGCTATTGTTTTGAGTTTTATGTCATGTAACGCTGCATATCTTATTTTAGCATGTTAGCATGCTAGCCCCCCGATAAGCACCGCGAAAAAGGAGCAGCAATGACAAAACTGAACCCAGTGTTTGGACACGGTTAATTTTACAGAGGATGCAATTATCAAGCAGTCATTTTGACTGCTTCTGGTCACCATAAACATGTCAGCGAAATAAATCTTGAACATTTCAAAAACTCATGAAATAATATCAAACAGTTGAATAAACATGAGTAATTGTGAGCTAAAATTGATTGATTTGGAGGACGGCACTGATTGGTCGATTTTAATGACCAGTTAAGATAATCAGCGGCCTGGAGCTTCACTGTCACTGTCCTGCATCAAAAGACAGATTTGCTAAACTGTGTGATAATGAAAACGTTTTGCGGATGCCGGGACAATTGACTGATGGGGCAAATTGAAATAGTTCACTGCTCTAAGATGCTGTAGTCCTCCAAAATATTGAGATAATAAAAATTAATGATCACAGTTTAGACGAGATTATTCTGGCAAATACAAGATCATGGTAAATGTTTTGTTTTGTTTAGTTTGTTTTTTTTGTTTCTCAAGCATCATATCATTGATAAAATTGCCGGTATTGAATCACACAATGATCCTCAATAAATCACTGGATCTACAATGACACTGACAAATCACCTCGGCGTTTTCAAGGGGGAAAAAAACATAGTGGGCAAAAAAGAATCTATTTGGGGAAAGCAAATTGATTTTTGGTGGCTGGTCCACGGGATAAATCAAGAACAAAAAGCTAAAAAATACCCAGAGAAATTGATCCACGATTCCCGCAAACACATCTGACATGGCTAAATGTAATGTTTAGCGAAACAGGCTGAGAGGAAAACAAACAATGCGAAAGCGAGGCAGAGGAGAGGCGGGGGTCCTTCCTGAGCAGGTGTCAGAGGCGTCCAGATGCTGCAGAGAAGCAGCGAAGCAGATAATGTCCTGCCTAGATTACCTCCGAGGCCTGATTACAGTGGAGCGGCCTCGTCTGGGTCGGCTCCAAGCCGCTTCTGCGGGGATCAGCCGGTCTCACTGTCTTCCTGATGGTCGGAGGGCCGGCCTGTCCCAGAACACGCAGGTCTGAAAACGCCTTTGTGCCGCTAAATGAAACATTCGAGAATGTCACATGTCCATTTAGGGCTGAAATATACCGGCCTGCTCCGCTGCCGCCGAAGAACCTCGGCGACGTAATGTTCCCTCCTTGGTGAGTATTTTTGCCCTTCAGGCTAAGACACAAATTGTCAAGCGGGGAGACCGATGCAAGTAATAACTTATATGCATGTGCTATCCTCGCCACAGTCGCAGTCAGCCGCTCTAATAGGTTTAGAAGCTGCTACAGCACATTTGGCCGCGCCGCGCCGACGTTTACAGGCTAATTTGTGCATCATCCAAACTGTCGGGGAAAACGCGCAAAAACTGTGCTCTCTAAGATACAACTTTGCTGATGTACCCTGGAGTGGGCCCCGAAAGTACTGATAAGTGTTGTTAAATGGCCCAAACTGACAACGTACCCTGGTTAGGGGATAGAGATGATGTACCCTTAAGGGTGCTGGCCCGGTGGCAAGACTTGGACCCTTCAATGTACAAACTAATTTTTTTTCTTTTTTTTTTTTATTTTATGATAGTTTTTGGAATCACCTGAAATAGTCTGGCTGCATGCGATTTTACTCATTAATGGAAGGACTGCTCTGAACGTGTGCTGGCAATTTTTCGAGTTATTGAAAGAATTTGCAAGTCTATTTGTGTGGCGAATTTTGGCTGAGATGGTTTTGCATCTTTGTCAGGAACTTTTTTGTGTTTTTCCACCCCGTTTTCAATGATTCAAAGGAGCAAACATCATCTCAGTCATCAGCTCATTGTCCATCATAGACTGCGACTCTTTGTTTAATTAGCAAACATTACTGGAGCAGGAGTTATACAATATTTTAGGGAGATTTCAGTTGCACGTTGTGCACTCAGCACTCCTTTTCTTTTACTTGCTCTCTGGATAATTCTCCTCTAATAGATTGCAATCCACATGTTGATGAGTAAATATGCAATTTTTGCTACAGGATCTCCCTCCAGGTTTGAGCTCTGGAGGAAAAAAAGGTGTGTGTGCGTGTGTGTGTGTGTGTGTGTGTGTGTGTGTGTGTGTGTGTGTGTGTGTGTGTGTGTGTGTAAAAT
>CAAKHG010017460.1:0-15246 GCA_901007715.1 Dactylopterus volitans | reverse complement strand
TAACTTTTACGTCTCTCACTCTGATCCCCCGAGACTCATTATCAATGTCAGCTAGGTGCTGTGGTAAAACGCAGTTCAGGAGGTCCAGCACATGATAGGAAAGATAAAAAAAAAAAAAAAAAAAAAAAAGAGTCCAAATAAATCCATACATAAACAAAATAAAGAGTGAGAGGAACACAGTGCAAGGTTAATCCCAATACAGGGAACCCCACTGGTCCGGCGATTCTGTGAGGACCCCCGTGAACTTCCATCACTTAAGCTTATTTTCTTTCAAAGCCAGGATTTATCATTGAGAGATGTCGGCGCCCGAGGCACAAACCAACTGAAAACCATCAGAATAATTCAATCAGATTGCCCAGAGATCTCATTACAGGACACTTGGCATTAGACTTTCAGGCGTGCCGGCGGAGGCTCTCTGAAGGTGGAGGGTCGGCTGATTGACAGTCCGAAGGTTCCTTCAGGGTGAGTTCATAGTTAAATTGCATTCAGCTCTCATTCTCTGCAGCGCTCCGCTCTGTCTCACATGATGCCCACGTTTCAGGCGCTGCCATGTAAAAAGGTACAGCGGGGCAGCCGGCGCACGCGATGAAAGAATCATTTTATCTTTTAATTGGTGGCCGAATACTTCAGCTAAATCCCGATATAGGGACTGGTGATGGATTATTGCCGTCGAAGTTTGCACAGGACTTCGTGGCTCGCGAAAAGATGAAGCCTGCGATTCCCTGAGTGTTCCAGTGTGTCGCCAATTATCGGCTGGGCGGCCATGAAATGGGGCGTCCTCTGTAGCGGGAATTATAATACTTGATATCACTTTGGTTAATGATAATGATCCCTCCCTGAACATTTGATCTACCCCAGCCATTAAGTCAAAAGGTTAATTTTCCGCAGTCATCTCATAATGACCACATTCCTGTTCAGCGCTAATTAGCTAGAGCGGCGTGCTGAACTGAAAACGTGGAAATGGTGCAGATGCAGCTATCTTGGCTGTGAATTTATAGCCCTTTATTTTATTTTTTTTCTCATTATGTGGCAAATTGTGGCAAAGTTTTGCACTTCATCAACTGCACTTCGGTTTTCTAACAAACAACATTTCTCAAAATTATTCGTGTCAGCCATTTGACTCTGGAGACCGCAAACATTTTACCAGTCATTAAAAGCAGCTTAAATCGCGCTGAATATTTTGCCGCTTAAAAGGAAACATCCTGAGAGTTTCGCCGTGGCTCATTTTTCTCAGGTGAAGCTCTCCCGTGGCGCAGAAATAGATGTGATTTTTATTTTTTATTTTTTTTCCGGATCATCTCAAGGGCAACGTGTGAATTGTACATTGTCGGATAAAAGCATCTCAGCAGCTGCGCAGCGTCTAGCTAATGAAATACAAATCCCGGTTGGATCTGGAGTCACAAATTGCTTTCCATGAACCCAGCCACTGCATGGAGGGAGACGGCTGCGTCGCGCTATCTGAAGCTCGAGTGTCTGCTGGGACTTGCCCGGGTTGCGACTCCTTTTCCGGTCAGGGGTCCCAGACTTCTCCGCTCCGCCGGTTAAGCAGGGGTGCTAACTTATTACGCGATAATCGTCTGATTTCTGCATCCCAAGTTGCTTGCAATAAACACGCTCCACGTAATCCGGCTGGCATTTCTGTCACTTCCTGTCGCCTCTTTGCGAGGCTTCTCTCTCTCCCTCCAGCAGCAGCACCTGACTTCACCAAGCTGCCTTTCTCCTTCTTCCCAGCCGCCCACAGATTTGGTCCATTTATTTTCCAATTATATTACTATTATTGGGCCAATACTGGAGGAGGGACCGTTTAGCTCTTTGACCCCCTCTCTCCTGCTTCTTCTTCCCTCTTGGTTAAGGGGGTTGACCAGTCCATGTGTCTCGGATTTAGACGCCAAAGGAAGCAGAAATCCACTGAGCAGGGCAACCCGAAAAAGTAGAAATCGAAGGGGAAAGAAGTTTTCCTTCAGCTAGATTTCCTTTTGCTGCCGGTTCAAAGGGTTGAACTGGTGCTGTTTTGGTTCTAAACCTGCGTCTCTGACCTTCAGGCCTCTCTTGCCCGGACTTGGTTTTTCATTGCGAAAAACAAGTTTCGGAATGCCCCGTTTAAGGCTTAACCAAGTTTGCGAAAGGCCATTACTCTAGCAGGACTTCAGATTAGAAGGTCACCCGGAGAGCACAGACCTCCTCTAAAGCCAATATAAAAGCATAAAAAAGCAGTTTTTCCCTAAGCAGATCTGCTGTTGCTACAGCTTTCCATTAAATTTAGTTAAAATCATCCCGTATTTCTTTTTTCTCTTCTTTTTCCTTTTTTTTAAACATAATCCCACTGACAGACAAACTCAGTCTCCAGGTGGTATACCTACCACCACATGACGGTCCGTCTCGTGAATGCTGTCTGTGATTTTCTGTCGGATTATGGTACAATTGAAAAGTACTAAATGTCTCAGAAGCAAGTCCTCACCAGCGCCAACAAATCATTGTGTCTGAGAATAGAAAATCCACTTTGACTGCATAAGGCTCTTAGCCATTGTGTCTGGTTTAGACTGGGAATACAAAAGGCATGGGGAGGGGAGGAGGGAGAAATGAAACCAATTTAGAGGAGAATGTTCAATTTATAATCCAAAGTGTGTTCTGATAGACAGTGGGTGCTTTGATCGCAGGATTCATGGCTTCCTCTATATTCTTCATGGGTTTCCTGAGCTTTGTGAGCCAATTCCTCCCCCTTTCATCTCTCAGCATCGCCAGCTGTTATTACGTATTAAACAAAGCCTTTCCAGCAATATCTCACATAGCGCAAATGTCACATGAAATTTTGATCAAAAAAACATAAACTCCTCTTGATTTCTTCTGCTTACCGTTTCTTTTTCTTTTCTTTTTTTTTGGCTCATTATGTAATCTGGTCTTTGAGCTAACACCAATTTGCAGGTAGTGTTTACAAGCAGCCTTTGAAACTTTCATTCATTCGTTGTCAGTCAAAATGTCGGAGAATGGCATCGCCGTCTGTTGAGCAGCTCTTAAATTAAATAAACTTTGGAACTTATTTAATCTGAAACTCTTCAAGTCGACTTTTGAAGGCAAACCCCATCTGCCATAAACCTCCTGCTATATGAATAACGGCGTCGCACTTCTCAAGAGAACTACAGTTACCGCCTCGTGGTTGCATCCTGCGCCAACCTGTCAAATTGCATTATTCTCTGTCAATGATATATGTAGTGAACACGCGATTATATTAAGTGTAAAAAAAAGTCACCATATCATCCAATTAGACATGTATCTGATATTCAATTAGGCATTTCTCTGAAATTTGGATTCACAATGACCTTTGACCATCTAATCAGCGCATCCTTGAGTCCAAGTGGACATTTGTCCCAAATTTGAAGATTTTTTTCCTCAAGCATTGTTGGGAACATCATGTCAAAAGAGCCTAGAACGGATGTATTGTCACAATAGCTTTGACCTTTGACCCCCGACCGCCAAAATCGAATCATTTCGTCCTCGGGCCTGAGACGACATTTGCGCCAAATTCGCAGACCTCCCTTTCCGAAGGTGCTCCTGAGACATGGGACAAATGGACAGACAGACAACGCGGCTCCTCTAACCTCAAACGTTGCCAGCGTGGAGGCGCAAAAATACTAAAATTTCAGTGCATAATTCAGTCCGTGTACTGTTCGCAGTGGTATTCATCCGGTGTGTACTTTAGTCATGGTTCAAGGCCTTTTCGACGCACCAGGGATAGTTTATGAACAGTTTTGTTTTAATATATGAGCAAGATTTTCATTCCATTACCACTACAGTATCTTCTCTGCAGCTTTCTCTTGGCTAATCCAAGAATTATCCTCAAGTGGCAGATGAATGTTTGTAACGGGGCCACATCCTGCATACATTATATTAAAATAGCAGTGGAAAAGAGGAACACAGAATGTGAGTTCCTCCTGTGTTTCTTTGCCCTCCGGTTGTGCTTGTTAGCGTTTAATAACCACTTGATCATATGTGATGCCTTTCTTGGTCGGTTGGGGATTACGCGGTGAGGAGTGGGAGGAGGTGAATGAGTTCTCCCTAATTATAACTTGTCCTCCAACCTTTTAGTGGAATCCAGTGTTGCACATGTGGGACAGTCGTAGCCTGAAGAGATCTGAGCTTGTGTCTGCAGGGTCACGAGTTCAAATCCAACCACTTCATCGGCCAATTGGACAAATCTGGGAACAGATGCGTGAACCGCTGTGCAGATTCACGGCTAAAATCACGAGTGGACACAAAAGGCATGTGCATGCGAGTGATGGGATGTGATGAAGAAAAATCAAATTAATTAGATGCTCTGTATGTAATGAATCGCGATTAATTACATTTTGATCGCATAGCAATATTTGAAACACTATGCAATGTTTTTCAACTCAAATTCATTTTAGCTGACGGCTGAATCGATGAATAGACAAGGACGTGAACGTAAACAACAGAATAGACAAATACATGAACATAAACAACAAAATTCAATCAAAAATGTTGAATTTCCAGCTGTCTACTGCATTCAGATTGCAATTATAGCTAAATTAAACATTTTTTTTAAATGTAAGATCAAGCACTTTCATTGTCTTGAGAACAATTTTTTTTAATTATTATTTCAAGTAAATTCAAGAACAGAGGGACCATTAAAAAGGGTAAATAAAACACCTTCACTATTGCATCCACATCAGGACTGTATATTCATTTTCTTCTCTGTTTTTACTGTTTATTCTGTGATATTGTTATTTATCTTGTTATCATAGTATTTAAGGTAGTCTTCTATAAATTTGTAATTTTATTCCTCTTACCCTGCACCGTGGGCCAGAGAGGACTGAAATTTCATCTATGCTGTATGTCGGGCATGGATAGCATATTTGGCAATAAGGTTGACTTTGACTTTGACCTTTGAACCCCGTCATCTGATGGATGGTGGGCTGGCGATACCACCTGCGTGTCCCAGGACTGTTGACGCAAATGTTAGGTCTGGCGTCCGTGTGGATGCTAACGTTAGTTGTGGTGCCCGTGTGGACGCTAACGTTAGCAGTGGTGTCCGTGTGGATGCTAACGTTAGCTCTGGTGTCCGTGTGGATGCTAACGTTAGCTCTGGTGTCTGTGCTCGCTGCAGTTTGTTTTGCACTGAGGTGATACTGTAAGTTTGGAGTACTTTGGTGATAAGACAAATCTTGGTCGCATAATATGGGCACAACAACACTCTTATCTGAGCTTCCATCGGAAAGTTTAAAAAAAAAAAAAAAAATGCAGTGCGCCCTTGTCTTCCGTCATGCTATTCAGCAAACTTTCTTGTGCACTGACGTCACAAAATGCGTCTTGTGCATCAGTGTTACGGGCGTGTGGGAAATTAGGGAACTGAAGGTCCTGTGTTGCCCTAGAAAAGTGCAGTTTCAAGCGTTATATTTTCTTTAATTAATTACTAGAAATTAGCGTGTTGAAAGTCCCATGCCTGGATGCTTACACGTCTTTGTATCTTTTGGTTCTGTATTGTAAATCTCAGTGATTCTGCACCTCCTACAAGCAGTCACAAATGGAGGTTAACACACCCATTAGCTCATTAGCTTTCCATCAGTCTCTGTTACTGCTGTTTCGTTGGACACAGCAATGAAAAAGGACATGTTTGGTAGCTTCCACCACCAGTATTGCTGTTAAGTATGTAGAGAGGCCAATAGTGGGTTAGGGTTGATTCGATTAGTTCTGATCCCCGAAGTAAAAAGGAACTTGAAGGTGATGAAGTCCATTTGTGCACACAGTGCAAGTGTGTGAACCACAGGTGGAGGAGTGGGGACAACCTCTCCTCCAAACAGATGAGCGCATGACCTCCATCCTTGGCCAAATTGCAATTTGGATGATGATGAAGGAGAGAGACGAACAAGGAGCCACAGATGGAACTCTAGATTTAGTTTAATTAAACACGTTTTCGCTTTAACCCTAACCCTCTCATGGAACGGCCGATGAGGAACACTCCAAATGTTAAAGATAACACTAGCGAGAAGAAGCTGAGTGGGCAGGAGGTGGCTCAACAAACGCCTGACTCTCCTGTTTCTGACTGCGAGTCATTTGCGACATGAACCACTTCGACCTCTCCTAAAAACAGTTTCCTTATCTCTTAAGGCCGACACATCATAAAACATTATTTCTGAAGTATAGATTGTGTCGTGCTGTTGATTTCCCTTTCATTTCGTTTTCCTTTCAACGAAATGTTGATAGTAGAATCCTCTGCCCTGACTTACAGTGGACGTCTGTGATGATTTAACAGTGCTGACACATTATAAAAAAAAAAAAAAAAAACAGCTTAAATGAGTCAAAAAAGCTTAAATGTGTCAAACGGAACGCTGTCAGTCAAAGTGCCGCGCTATTTGAAAGCAATCCCATGCGATCGTGCATGTTTAATGCATTAATTCCGCAGACGCAGAACCGCGGCGCCACTTCTGAGACCCACGTTGACCCATCAAGCGTGCGCCGCAAACACACATGGACACAGTGATTTCATGGTAGAGGGCGTTTGCAGTTTATTTGTGTGTGTGTATGAGTGTGTTACGGTGTTTATGCATCTGACCCCTGGGTGGTGAAGTTCACTGGTCTCCAGTTAAAGTGCCCTCGGGCAAACGCTCTAGTGGTTGCGAAGCTTCTCCTGGTGCAGCTCTTAAGTGTGAAACCTAGCTTGGAGGTGCCATAGCGGTGCTGTGCACAAACTTGTGTGCTCAGCAAACCTCTTTTCCTGCATAATTAACTCTTAAAAAAATGCGAACTTTGGTGAATAAGGGGGAGGGGGGTCAGCCAGATGTTACCATCTGTGCAGCAGGAGCACAGAGAATTCTTTACTATCCAGCTCTGGTAAATCAGAATGAAATCCACGCCTACGTACCCTCAGGACCTTCTGAAGTATTCAAAAGCACAGGATATCTCCAGATTCACACCCCATAAAATGTGTCTTCAAATATTTATATGGTTTGGCGCTCAGTTTTGAGGTAAATTTGCGAATAAGTTGCAGCCCCTGGGTATGTCTGTCAGAGTAAAATATGGAAAATGCACAATCCTTTTATTTCAAATCCCCCTTAAGATTCTGATTTTTACCCTCCAAGGGCACACAAATAAGGCACTTACTGCAATGGCCTCGATATTTAAAGAGAGGTTGCATTAAAAGTCTATATACGTCACAATACCTTCAACTGTGTTAAAGATAGTTAAAAAAAAAAACAAATCACTGCTCCACGTTCGACTCCTCCATAGCGGCAACAGCACGCATGTAAAAATGACCAAAGTGAGCCGCGATGCGCCGTAACAAGCAGCCGATTCGGAACGAGTCACTGCATCCTCCCCCCCCCCCCACCCTCCCGTGCACATGAACCGTAACTAAATGCAACTATTCTGTTCACTCAGCACTGAGGCTCTGCCACCGTCTGCTGCCTCCGTCTGCCTTCAATGCAACACTCAATGCCAGCGGCGGCGTCCGTCCGGGAGATTCACTGCTGTGTACCAAGCCCCATCAACACGAGCGCTTTACTGTAAACAGAAGAAACCAAGGTCCATAATGAGGTTTTTGCGGCCGGCAGAGGGGGGGGCACAGCACAACAAATCAAGATGGTTTTAACCAGCAAACATGATTTAGCCTAAAGAATTACAGTGTCGGGAGGAAAAAGAAGGAGAAACTTTGGCATATTGAATTCAGATCCCGGAATACTTGCATCCTCCATCAGCAGTAAAATTATAATTCTTGTTTTAGGGGTAAACGTTCAATCATTGGACTCTTAATGGAAAAAAAAAAAAAGCAACATCAGCCCCCTATAAGAAGTCATCATCATCAATTATTGTCTAGTTTCAAATAGCAGCTACTTAATGAAGCCTCTGCCCTCTAATTATTCACATTTCCTTGGCCTGTAGCTGTAAATTCATTCATCATGGTTAGGAGGGTCTAACTGTTGGCTGAGTCTGTTGTTAGACCGCCGTTCCCCCAATTGTGTTTGGTCCTTGTTGAATTAAAGACCTAATATTTCCTGTATGAAAAAAGGTCATCACCATCTAATATGATTGCTGACATTTACTAAATAGCTGGGTAATTCAACCTTGAACACTACTCGAAGCCAACAATAAACGGAGTTGACATAATGACAATTTGCGGCCATAAAAACCAAAGATGGACTACCAGCTACCCATACAGGCGACTCCACTGGGTCCCACACTGTTTTTTGAAAACTTCTGATTTACTGTGCATCCTGTGGATTTTAGTTGGCCACAAATTTTAATAATTTTTGCATAAAATTGGCCTTCAGCAAAGACTGAGCTTTTGCATTTTGATTTATTTTTATTTATTTATTTTTTTTCAGAAAATGACCCAAACTCAGACTAATGGCCAAGCAGGAAAAGTTTCCAGTTCGTCTTACACTGATGTTGCAGAGAGTCCAAAAGAAAATCGAGGAAGGAAGTAGTTGTACTGCACGTTTAAGTCGGAAATGTCTTTTTTAATTCAGCGCGTTGACGGAAATCATGCCGCTGACGCCTCACGTTAGAGAGCCAGCCTCAAAGTCTGCTGGATACCGCCTCACAACTTTCCTACTCGAAACATTCGACCCGAGAACTGCAGTAAAAACGCGGCATTTCATCCGGCATTATCACGCCGCTCCATGGCGACAATAGTTGTTGGCTCTGCATAAGGGCAGAGAATAAAGAGGCTGCTGGCAAGCCAATGAGGACGCGAGCCATCCAGGATTTATTCCATTCCAGTCAGGATTGTTGCAGCCATCCATCAATCACAAACTCCACTGTAGTAAATAGGTCCGCGGCATCTATTTGAATTATTTACGCATTTATCCTGAAATATTCAACCCCCATTCATTTTTGATGTCTTATTAACATTAAAAAAAATGTCTTTTTACATAATGGATCTGAAGATGGATCCAAAAAAAAAAAAATGGATACAGAATCCAAACCCGTTTCTCATGTAAATACATTGAATCAAACTTCTCGGCGGTTATAATTAGATTTCAATTTGCAGTATAATTAACAAGATAATCCCCGTTTAGCTGTTGTCTTTGTCAACTAAAATGTTTGCCTCATTTTACAATAATCCCGATGTTATCGAAGACTACAAACAAATGAGTTACACCATTCATATGTGCTGCAGAGGTTGCAATAATTTGAACACTTTAATTTCCCCATATACCAAAGCAGTAGCCGTAAAATACTTTGAGTTATTTTTACCGTAGCCTCCATCGTTTCTTGTTGATGTGTTTGGGTGTTTTTACCACGTGTATGTTAACGTCCCTCCTCATACAAATTGCCAAGAAAGGAAATGAAGTCTTCAGCTTGATTGCCTGCACAAAAACCCATTAGATATTTGACCTATCAGAGCTTAATCTTTGCCAACTGAAAATGGAAATATGTGATTTTTTTTAATGCATATTAATCATGAAAACAGATATTTTTGCTATTAGGCTGAGATTAGTTGCCTGTGGCATTTTCTTGAGGAAGAAAATTGATGTGAAAATCACATCTTAATTGAGTTTCGCTGCCCAAGGAGGAATCTGTAATGGACAAGGCACCAAAATATTAGTTGTTTTATGCTTGAAATGTTAAGGGAAGTCGCACAAGTTGAGGTGACTTCATGGGAAACATTTTAAAGAATATTAATCGACGACGAAATGGGCTGAAGTGGTTCGCTCGATTCAGACGCCTTCCAATGATCTGAAATGGGAAATGGAGAAATTGTCGCTGATTAATGAACACATTACCATTTTTCTATGGGGTTCGGCGTGGCGATATGGTTTGGAGTGGCGCGGCGTGGTTTGGTTTGGTTTAGGTTGGACTGGAGGCGAGCGGTTCGGTGTGGTCCAGCTGGGTTTGATATGGAAACCGTCGCTACAGTTACATATGTTAGTTTAGCTCGATGTGGTATGGTATGGTGTCGTGTGGGTAGGTTCGGTTTGATCCGGTTCTGTCTGGTGTGGTGTGGGTAGGTTCGGTTTGATCCGGTTCTGTCTGGTGTGGTGTGATGTGGTTTAGTTTGGTGCGGTTTCCTGTGGTTTAGTTTGGTGCGGTTTTCTGTGGTTTGGTTTAGGTCGGACTAGTTTGGTTTGACTTGAAAAATTGCGCTGCCATACATCGGTTTAGGTTGGTGTGGAACGGTATGGTGCTGTGTAGTGCGGCTCGGTCTGGTTATATGTCATGTGTTTTAGTTTGATTTGGTTTTCTATGGTTTGGTTTAGGTTGGGCATGTTTGGTTTGGTTTGATTTGGTTTGGTTTAAGTTGGAGTGGTTTGGTTTGGTTTGGTTTAGGTTGGACTGGTTTGGTTTGGTTTAGGCTGGAGTGGTTCGGTTCGGTATGATGTAAAAACTCCACTGCCACGCAGAAATCCTCATTCTTGCATGTGCCATTAAAAAAAGGGTCAATTGAATGGCGTCATTGGTGATCTTTGAAGGCAGAAGGCAGGATTTTTGCCGTCTGAACTGTTTTCTGCTACAAACACCGAATATCATGCTCCCCCTGAAGAGTTTCTCCCGTCACCTTTCAGAGTCAATATGCATTTCTTCATTCAGATCCCTTCCTCGGGAGCCTGCTAACGCCGTCTATCACACACCATCAGCAGGATGTTTGTTTTCCAGCTCCCTGCTGCTGATTATGCCGTGGGTGCTTTCATAAACAGGGAGAAATTGACTTTGCGAGATCCGATGTTTCGCCCAAGTGAGGCTGCCGCACCTTATTGGAGAAGTTAGTGTTTGCTGCTCGCTGTGGATGCATAGGCCAAACGCTTTCCTGGTGGTCCAGCTGCAGTGAGTCGGCAGGGTGTCTCACGCATGGAGCTGCGTGATACGCCATCTTCTAGACTGTGCAGGCCTCCGCTGGGGATGTTTAATTCTTCTTCAAAGCGCGTGTGCAACATCCAAAAGATGGAGTCTACACAACAGGGTATTTGGAAAGGAATAGTACCTGACATCAAAGGAAATTCATACATTAAATATAGTTTCTGAGAAAGCCAACAGGACTGTGAGCTGACACGTCAGGCGATTTGTTACGTGCGGGCGTCATCAGGCCATGCTTAGGCCATCTGGAGGTCCCTGACGCCTCTCAAACCGCACACGGCCAGTTTATAACACAAGTCTGATCAGCCGACTGGACCCTTGTTTCACTTCATTTATTCACTAATGGAACCGCTGAACGAATCACACGTCGGCAGTAATAAAGAGGTCTACTGCAACACAGACTTTGTAAGAAAAAGAAAAAAAAAAAAAAAAAACAAGTGGACCTCAAGCCAGAGCCGAACAATACTGACTGATTTCACAAGTTCAGTTGGAAAAAAAAAAAAAAAATGACTCAGCGCTGAAATGATGTTCATGTTTCAGAAAGGTGTAAAATCCCTGCAGTGCTTTTTTCGTCTTCTAATAATTCCAGACCTTCTCTTTTTAGAGGAGTGTGTCATTGCGAAGGAGGCAATGCGTATTCTGATTGTTTCACATTAAAAAACTCAGCTTGAATTTCAACTTACGCGGCAACAATAAGAGATTTGCCTCTGCAGGGAAAAAAAAAAACAAGGTTTAAATGTAACGTTTACCTTTGGGTAACCTGCGCCGTCAATCATGCAACGCCGGTGCATCAGTATATAATTCTACATGTCCTCTCATGCTGAGCGAGGAGGCTGATTACGCGTTTAACTTTCAGCAGTGTTTCTGGTTCAGGCCCGCGGCTCAATAAGTATTGATGAAGCAGCCCTCGTCAATGCCTGTATGTTACACACCCTCGGAATCAGCCGGCCGCTTATCCTAAGTGTGTGTGTGTGTGTGCATGTGTTGCGGCATTTTCGAAACCGGTCCAGCGCCAACAGTTCCTCCTGGGTGTGTAGAAGCCGTCTTCTGGCGAATTAAAGTCAATCCCAATCCTTCACGTCATGTGAGAAGCATGATTTCAGCTGCATTAGTGCGCTTTCGTCTTGATTTTTTTTTCCACTGACAACAACCGAAAGGAACTATAAGCGCCTACTGATTTGATTTCTAAGAGGGTGTTTCAGGCCTTGACAAAGACCCTGCTTTCATCACAGCGCTCGATTCATTAAGGCAGTTTTGAACATCGGCATCCTCCGGTTTTCAACGCAAGGACGCCTCAAGGTCGCATCTCATTTTATTGAGAGGTTCCGTGGGAATGACTTTTGCATGTGGCACATCAGACTCCATCGGGGGCGCCCTGGTTACACAGAGCTACTATAGAATGTGCCCTGAAGACGACTCTTAACACAGACTGATCACCGGTTTGCTTATGGCAGAAGAAAATTCCAAGAAAAGTTGTAAATTATTGAAAAAAGGGGATAAATGGTATTAAAATTGAAAAATCCAAATATCTTCTATTCTTGCAGGTATATAGAGCCAATAAACTTTTTTGGACTTTAAAAAAAAAAACATAATTAATCCCCAATCAAAAGAAAAAGGCACACATCTTCAATCTCCTGCGCCTTCATCTTCAGCCTACCACACACACACGTATCCTTTCATATATAAGCTGTGGCCGTGGGTCATTAATAACAGGAGAAAGTCATTACATCTCTTCCGCACGCTGAATAATTGAGCCGCTGGTTGCCCTGTGCGCTCGCTGTAAATATGCTCATAAGCTCAATTTTGGCTCGCCGCGCGCGGACGGCAGCCACATCAGTCTAATCAGGCTCCGGCTTCCCCTGCTGCTGCTGCTGCTGCTGCACGGCAACGGCGGCAACCTTCATCGCCGCTCCGGCTCCGGCACATCACAGCCTGCGCAAACACCCTTAATTGGATTAGTCGGCTGGATGCCGTATTCTTACGACGTCCTCGCAGACACAGGAGTCGCGCACCTTTGATCTCGGAGGAGGCAAATGCAGCCTGTTAACGCGGCTGAACAAATCGGGAGGGCTCGTGAGAAGTGGGGGGGCCGCTGACCTTTGCCGTTTCCCCCCCGAATCGCATTTGCAACCTGACATGCCCGTCTTCATTTTTAAAATGCCGGGCTCTAAAGGGGTCATGCTGAAAAGAGCGTTCGAAGATACCTAATTGCCGCCCCCCCTGCGCCCCTCCGAGCCGTGAGCATAGCCGTGTAAACTCGACAGCATGACAGCCGCTCAAAAGTGACGCTAAAAGATCGTAATTGCCGCCTTGGTGACTGGCTGTAGCATAGGTGATGAACCCCGCCTCCTCCATGTGAGCGGATGGGCCAGATTAAAATATCAAAGTAATCCTCATCGTTTTTCCCAAAGACAGTGTTTGTCATTTCAAGTATTTTTTTTTTTTTTTTAAATCACGCTGACTTTTTTCTCCGAGTGTTCTTTTCTCTTATGAGTCTGATGTCATGATTGGCAGCAAAAGCCGGTCGCAGAGGCATTTCCAGGCTTCTCTTTAAGAACTGCACGCGCCAAAGTTGGGAGGACGCGTAACGCCAACTTTCTACAACCGTTATTGTAAAAAAAAAGCATTTTAATGGTAAATCCTTCACAATTGAGTTGGGCTGGGCCGCGATGTTACGGCTCCATTTGCTGATCACGACTGTGCAGACTGGTGCCAAATGACATCACCTGCGCAAGATGGCAGCATCCATTGTCAGGATATGTTGGCTTCATTTTTGCACAGTGAGAGGAGGTGGAGGCGTGTCTCCCAGATTACATACAGCCTACGGTGATATCAGTGACAACCTTTTGAGCAAGGTTGCTAGCATCCTGTGAGGCAATTTAAAGAACTGAATTGACTGAAATGATCATGAGAATATGAGGAGGTAACGCAAATTAGCACGCCACCCGTGAGCGACAGACTTAGACAGGTGGACTCCCAGTGCAGAGACGCAGGCAGAGAGGCGGCAGAAAGGCAAGTCGATTTATTCAGTCCAAAGTCAAAAACCAGAAGATCCAATAAGCGCAGGCAGAGGTATCAAAATCCCCCGACAAACTCGTAAATTAAACTGAACTGGGTCAATTCACAAAAAGGAAAAAGGACAGCACGTGGAAGGACTGCTGGAGCGCTCACTGGGGAACAAGAAGAGATGCAAGAGCACAGCTTAAATACACAAGAGGATGGGGAGAAAATGGAGCCCGCCATTGAGGTCATCACAATAGCGGGACACTTGACAGGAAGTGGGGAATCTCACAGAAGACTGACAAAATAAAACAGGAAATAAAACACGAGACAGAAACTAACAACACTTAACGCGGGCCCTGACAGCTAACCCGCTAGCTTATTACCATGTGATCACGCTTTGTTCTTCAAGTGACCAACATTGCCACGTCTCCCAACCGAGCACAGAAGAGTTGGACAAATTTATCCCCGACTCAGATTCCGCGCTCTCTCATTGCTTCCTCTAATGAGACAATTTTCATAAAATCCCGCAGTGTGTGATGCACCGCTACCTCTCGAATCTTGTGCTGTGCTCTCACTTGAGATCGCGAAAGAGACCTTTAGGAAGAATCTCCTTCGGTCAGTGTTTCGGTCCGATTTCTACGGTGGCCGACAAGGGCCAAACGCACTAATGCGTCTAACAGCTTCCAGTATAGAAACGTCTAAACGAGGTACACAAAGAGGAACGCAAACGGAAAAAATGTGCTGCAAAAAACAAAGACAAATGCAGCATCATCAAACGCGCCGCAAATGGAGAAACGATGCAAAGCAAGAAACCATCTTCAAAAGAGAAACGCTTCATAACCGGCCACTACAAACGGAGAGAGACAGAACAGCAGACTGAACCGCCGTGTTTCAACATACAGCGGGAAACGCTAGCGTGACTTTTATTTGTTTAACGAGCATAACAGGTAACGTGCAGCGCTGCATGTTATGGAAGACTGTGATAAGAGGGGCTTTTTTAATGTGCTATTATAACGGGCGCTTTATATCAATCTCTAATAATCAGCAGGCTAATCTACATGCACATATGGAGCCTTGTATTGTCTGGTGTAAAACACAATTAAAAGAAAAACATCACGTAACGTGCAGCGTTGTACAGTGATGTAAACATAATATATAAATATAATCAAAGAAAAGTCACACTTCCGTTTCTTGGTCTGTGTCTTTTTGTGCTTTTGCATCGTTTCTCTATTTGATGATGTTGCATTTGTCTGTTTTTTTGCAGCACGTTTTTCCATTTGGGCCACATTTCTCTTTCTGTACCTCGTTTAGACTCGTGTTTGAGTTTGTCCGTTTGAATCGTTTCTGTACTTGAAGCTATTTTCCTTAACTGAGACGCATGAGGCCGTTGCAGTGCGTTTGGCCCTCGACGGCCACCGTAGATTTCATTTATGA
>CAAKHG010017459.1:0-16046 GCA_901007715.1 Dactylopterus volitans | reverse complement strand
GACCAATCAGCATCCGCTGCATCACCGGTTCTCAGCTGTTCCGGCCAAAACCGCCAGCAGGTGGCGGCGCTGGAGAGGGAGCTGTGGCCTGTGACTCCCAGTTAGCTGCATTTCAAGTAAAAGCAAAAAGTGCATCTCGGGCACAGGAAGTGTGCAGAATCTTGATGTGGCTGAAGCTGTGATCACCTGCATGAGTGGACACGCGTATTCATCACATTCAATCAGTCGCACTTCATAATCCGCTGATCATGAGGCTGCTACAATATTCATAAAACTTAACAACTTCAGCCTTTTTTTCATGAGACTTAGCAGGGGTAACTGAATGTAAAAATCCATATCTCACACAGTCGCTGTCTTACTTGCGCTCAATTATGAAAACAAACTTTGCGGGTCTTCTCCTATGACGTGAAACGGCAGCACGACATCGCCACCTACTGCGGCTGTGGGCGTGGCCTGGAGCGCTTCGCCAACATGCTGTCGATGGGTCGCGTCGCATCTCCTCAGCCGGAAACCGCTCATGTGTAACTTTCAGTTGTCGCCATGGAGATTCCTGATGTTTCCGAGGTAAAAGCCTCATTCCAAATCACAAAGTGTGGTGCTTTTATTTTGAAGACAGAACTGAGTTTCTGGCGGTAGCTTCTGGCTTCCTCCAGTCACCTGGCAGTATCAGGTCAGACCGAATATGGCACTTGTAAGTCGCATTTTGACCGTATTTTAGGGTTATTGTCGTTCATTTATGATGATATGAATGGACTAATTAAGATAAGATAAGATGAACTTTATTGATCCCACACCAAGGAAATTCACTTGTTACAGCACCTCAAGTAGCACAGATAGAAAAATAACAATAAAGTACAAATAAAAATTAAGATAAAAGTAGAAAATATACATATACCTGTCCTAAGAATATAAAATAAAGTGTTCAAGTATTAAGTGCAGGGCTGTACACATAAGACTGTTTACAAAAAATAGCGTAGTGGACTGTATGTGAGGAAACACACACACACACACTTGAGATGTGTAAGATGAAGCTCAGCTGTCACACAGATGAGTGGATGGGTAGCACTGCAGGCCACGCCCCCGTCGCCGAGGCGCCGCACGGCGTCCTGAATACGTCTCCCGAAGTCGAGCGCGTGAGGAGACTCGAGGATGACAACCCGAGAACGCGGCGCTCTTCCTCTTTCACCTATTTTCAAATCATCAGCTCATTATCCAGAACGTGTGCATGTATAATTAGCTCACAGACACACACACACACACACACACACACACACTTACTTGGTGTGTGTGGGGAAGAGAGCGCGGCAGCCGTGTTCATACCGCTAAGATCCCGAGAACAGTGCAGAGTAATCTGAGTAATCTGTTAAAAGGAGACGGGTTTATGAGCATGGATGATGAATGGGACCGGGCCCAGACTGGATCTTTGAGGAACTCCCTCAAAGTCTTATTGATAATTTTCAGCTAACCGAGCTCCTGCCGTTCCTGTCTGCGCTCAGCCAAAGATCATCTGCGAGGCGAGATGCTCCACTCTGTAACACCTCCTGTAGTTCCACTGGATTCCCTCACATCAGTTCCAGAAGCTGCATTAAATATTAAATATGAATATCAGATCTACACTGAAAGCTAACCAGTCTTACCTGACTTAGATGGGGGATCTAGGCCACAGAAACCTCACTAGACTAGAAACAGCTGCACTTTTTTTCACCCGCTGCTGCATAGAAATCCTGCTTAAAGTGACAGAAGTTTACGTATGTTTTTAAATGTATATATGTTTGCAAAAGCAGACGTGGCATTCCTGAAAGAGTGGCGTGTGCTGGTGTTGGAGACTCATTAGCCTCTCGGAGTCTCCATCCACGCCATCAGGTGCTGCTGAGGAGGGGGCGGAGCCTGCAGCAGAGTAGCAAAATCCACGGCGTGTCTTTTAAAGTGACGGGAAGATGAGCGCTGATGGAGGTTTGGTGTGCGCGCGCGCGTGTGTGTGTGTGTGTGTGTGTTATTTCAGGAACACCGAGGCTCTTACATCATCAGGAATATGACTGCGGGCGCCTTGGAAAACCCAATAACTTGTTACGGAACAAAACTGTCTTGACACAAACAAAACCAGCACTGATTGCATCATTATAAATATGAGGCTTCTCGTTTAGGGAAAATGGGTCGGCCGAGGTTCTGCTGCGTTCATCTGCCGAGGACAAAAGTTTACACACACACACGCACACACACGCGCGCGCGCACACACACGCGCCGTCACGCCTATTAGGAACGGTGTCATCAGGAGCCAGAATGAGCTATGAGAGGATTCGGTGGAGCCGACAGGAGGCTTCACTCCCTCACGTTGTGCTGCACCAGGCGGCCCTCGGAATACTAATGCTGCGCTGGAGGGGATGCGGGGCTGCCAGCGCCGGCACAGACCATGACCTTGGGCCAGCGGCACTCTGGGAAATCCCAGCGGCCTCACACACGTGGAGGAGGACGCCCTCTAGCTGTGGGTGGTGATTCAGCCCCCCCACCAGGAGAAGCCGCCTCCTCAGAGATCCGCCTCACTCCCCATCGCTCTTCCTCCTCACCCGCCTCCTTCCCTGACTCCGCTCCTCTTCCTCCCTGGAGGACTCTATCTAGGTCACAGCAGGGACTTACATGGCTGAGGGACCCTGAATCGCACACGCTCCTCCCTCCGGTCACGTTCAGAGGAGAAGCTCCGTGGAAGGAAACACTCCTCTGAGGTGGGGAGGCGGTTTGGAGCGGAGGGGGCGGGATTCTGGCGTGGATGAAGAGCGATTGGTCTTCCTCAGAGGAGACACCATAAACTCAGACCTGAGGATTTTGACGCCTCCGCGGCGGCGTCATGGCGTCCGTCCGTCCATCCGTCTGTCTCATTCACCAGTGGAGCAAAGTTGGAGCTCCGGGATCAAGTCAAGTCAGTTTCATTTATCAAGCCCAGGTTCAGGATCACATTACCTCAGTGGGGTTAATGGAAATGGTCATGGGGGGTCAAAGGTCAGGGTCACCATGACATCACAAAATACATCATAACCGTAGCTCCTAATTGGCACCTGCTAATTATGACAAGATTTCACAAAATCGGTGAAATGGCATTTCTTATCTCAAAAGGCCAAAGGTCACAGCTCAGGAACATCCGGAGGGAATTCTTCTGCAAAGGTCAACTCAGCCTCAAGGATGAACTGTTTAGAGTTAGGCGGTCAGGGGTCAAAGGTCAAGGCCAAGCTGCCATCACAGAGAATGTGTTGATCACAGGTCAGATGCTGACGATGGCAAACGTCTAATTGGATGAAGCGATGACGTGATGTTTTTGTACCACACAGGAAGAATCTCACTGCGGACTGTGTCACGGTTACCATGGCGACCTTAAAACGGTTTAAAAACAGCACTTTCAAATGATTGTAGTGTGCCATCGCTATGGTAACCTCCAGTTAGGTTTTAGTGAAAAATGGTGGGTTTCAGAGTCTTGTCAAGTGGATGAAACTCATCGCCGTGATAGTGTACGTATGCGTGGTTTCCAGACGAGTGCGATGGCGGCCGGCAAGAACAGCAGTTACTCTGTCACCTGTTGAACGACTCCGACTTTGCACTTGGTACTCACGGGACGTCATCAGCATACTTCTCCATTTCCAACAGTTTGACATCAGTATAGCAACAGTGTAGCATCAGTGTAACAACAGTGTAGCATCAGTGTAACAACAGTGTAGCATTGGTGTGACATCAGTGTAACAACAGTGTAGCATCAGTGTAACATCAGTGTAGCATTGGTGTAACAACAGTGTAGCGTTGGTGTAATAGTGTAACAACAGTGTAACAACAATGTAACATCAGTGTAACAACAGTGTAGCATCAGTGTAACATCAATGAAGTAATAGTGTAGCATCAGTGTAACATCAACAGTGTAGCTTCAATGTAACATCATTGTAACAACAGTGTAGCATCAGCGTAACATAAGTGAAGTAATAACAGTGTAGTATCAGTGTAACATCATTGTAACAACAGTGTAGCATCAGCGTAACATCAGTGAAGTAATAGTGTAGCATCAGTGTAATAACAGTGTGGCGTCAGTGTAACATCATTGTAATAACAGTGTAGCACCAGCGTACATCATTGTAATAACAGTGTAGCATCAGCGTACATCAGTGTAATAACAGTGTAGCATCAGTGTAGCATCAGCGTAACATCAGTGTAATAACAGTGTAGCTTCAATGTAACATCATTGTAACAACATTGTAGCATCAGCGTAACATCAGTGTAATAACAGTGTAGCATCAGTGTAATAACAGTGTAGCATCAGTGTAGCATCAGTGTAGCATCAGTCTAATAACAGTGCATCGTATCATGAGCAGCTCAAAAATGTAGTTGAGGTCACCTGAGTCGCCTGAGTGATTGGTGGGTCTGATGGAGAACCTGAGCCCTTCCTGTCAGCTGCTTTCCACACTATTGAAAAGCCAAATCCTCTTTATTTTAGTAAGAAGATCCGAGCCGGTTGGTCCCAGCAGGATGTCGGCTCAGCGAACGTCACGTGTTCGGTCAAGCACTCAAACCAGTCTGCCGATGCCATCGTGTCTTCCTCCAGTGAAGCTTCTCATCATCACCGCTGGGCTTTCCTGCATTGTCACTTTGTCCGGTTGATGACTGAGCGCTGACAGTGGTTGCTATGGTTACTGTGATTGAATGGAACTGTGTGTCTTGTGCAGGAGGCGGTCATTTCCCCCGTCTCGCCCGACGTGCTGTACCTGTTCCGGGTTCAGGCGGTCTGCACCAACGACATGCGCAGCGACTTCAGCCAGAGCATGCTCTTCAGAGGTAACCACGCCCCCTCACTTTATCTTGGCCAATCGCTGATTCTGTGCACTGAGCCAGCGCTCCAGTTAGCATCGACTGAATCGGGTTTTGATGGTTCTTCTTCATCACTGCTGTGGGTTGTTTTGGGGGGTGGAGCATGTGGCGGTCATGTCAGGCTGATGGAGGCGTGGCGGCTCTCAAAAGGACACAAACGATGCTAACAGTCGGCGCGACACTCGGCCGCCATGCTAGCAACAAAAGAGTGCACACATATGAAAGGCTGCTGACGAACATGAAGGTGGAGTTAAGATCTTTTACGTAGAAATGTGAGTTAGCACAGTTTGCTGGTGCAAGCTAACATCAGGTTAGCGTCTATGTCCAGCAGTTAAAGCTAATGTTGCTGTCAGGTCAGCTGACGCTCGCAGCAGCGGCATGCGTTTATGTCGGCGGACGAGTCGCCGCCTTGTTCCGCGGCGGCTTTGGACCTCGCTGGTGAAGCTTCAGCGTCGGCTTTTCACCCGCTCGCGGCCGCTCATTCCAACCAAAAATGCAATTGCACTTTAATTCAAAGAGAGAACATAAATGTCCCAGTGTCCCGCGAGCATTTAAACGCAGCACGCGTTTGTGGACGCACGTGTGGCACCGAAGACGTCTCGGAATCCCACATGCCGGTGAACTGCTCAGGCAGCATTGACACTGGTGTGTGGAGGTGAAGGTGGTGAGACGGCAGCTGCCGCCGCACACGCCGCCGCCGCCACGCACGCCGCCGCTGCGCACGCCACCGCCACGCACGCCGCCGCTCTCCCTCCGGCCTCCATGTTGTCTCACATTTGCTCAAACAGCATCGTCTGACAGCTACAGCTCCTGTGATCATCACGCCACAAATAATTCATATCCAGGTTATTAATGCAAACGAGGGCTGCGTGATGAGAGTCATCAGCCCGCTCGCACTTCATTGGCTTCTCCAGTGTGTCATTTTCTGATTAATGTACCCACGATGCACTTTGATATCTCAGACCCCACTTCAAGTCAAGTGCGTCCTCTCCTGAGTCCGTCTGGATATGATTATTATTCACGATGTCTCCTGTGTTCCAGCAAACACCACCAGGATCTTCGAGGGAACCAGAATCGTCAAAACCGGAATGGTAAGAACAGCAATGGCTGCCTGCTCAGGTCACGGCCAGCAGAGGGCAGCGTCCCCCCCCAAAGACCATGGTGATGATGGCTATGATTGTTTTTATTGTTATCGCAAGAGAGCAAAGAAGAATAATGAATCCGAAATGTTGAAAAAAACCCAAACCATTATTATCATTATTATTGTAAGAAGTGAAAGAAAAAGAAAATCAAAATGTCAAATGAATCAAATTTACATTATTGTTATCATCATCATCATCGTTATTATTATTATTATTATTATTATTATTATTATTATTATTATTATTATTATTGTTGTTGTTGTTGTTGTTATTGTTATTGTTATTGTTATTATGTGTGATGGTCATAAACTAATCAAAAACTAGTTTCCTCCCCAGCCCACCGTCTCTCCAGCCTCCTCCGCCGACATGGCTCCCATCTCCTCCGGCTCCTCCACCTGGACGTCCTCCGGCATCCCCTTCTCCTTCGTCTCCATGGCGACCGGCATCGGCCCCTCCTCCAGCGGGAGTCAGGCCACGGTGGCGTCGGTGGTGACCAGCACTCTGCTGGCCGGCCTGGGCTTCAGCGGCGGTGTCATCTCCTCCTTCCCCAGCTTAGTGTGGCCCAGCAGAGCGCCGGCCCACAATCCCGCACGCCAGGCCGCCAAACCCGCCGAGCCCGCCAAAGACGCCGCCACCTCGGAGGCCGCCGCCCAGGACGGAGAGAGCAGCAAGGCCCAGGGGGAGGACGGGGAGAGAGAGGGAGAGGAGGACGAGGAGGACGAGGAGAAGGACGAGAAGAAGCGGCGGAAGGGATCAGGAGGAGGAGCCGAGGCCGGCGCGACGGACGCCAGAGCGGCGGGGAGCCGGTCGCCCGCCGAGACGCCCGACGCCACCGTGAGGCAGAAAGAGCAGACCGAACCAGATCCCACAGCCCAGGAGGGGCAGGTGCACACCCAGGATCCCCGACACGTCGCCCCGGCAGAGGTGGCGGGCGGGATGGCGGCGCTGCCCGCCCCCGCCGACGCCATGGCGGCGCTCAGACCTGCCACGGCCCACGACAGGAAGCGCCGGCCTTCCTCCGTCCACACTGGTGAGTATGACCTCGTGACCTCACGTTTCACTGATTCAAGCAGACCAATGAGAACGAAGAAGCAAAGAGGAGGGCTTGCTTTCAGCCAATGAGGAGGAAGGACACTCCCACCTCACCGCGGCAACGCCTGTGGGGGGGCGGGTCTTTGACAAACTCGCTTAATTCACGCCGCGATACTTTCAAGCGCTCTCCGGAGAAAAGTGGCACCGTTGTTGCCGCCGCTGCCGCCGCCGCCGCCTCGTGTGATTGGACCGTAGGAAGGTGAAGGAGGAGCCTGCTCAGAGCAGCAGGTGACTGGATGAGCCCACGAGGCCCCGATGAACCGCCATCACCAACCACCGGCCCCCCAACATCAGCGTGGAGAGCTGACCAAGCCAAAGTGACTCCCCCTGCTGATCCCGCCCCCGGACGGGTGCTAAGCCCCGCCTCCTCCATGTCAGTGGCCGGAACTTGGACCATATTAGAATATCAAAGTTCTCTTCCTATCATTTATTGTCTCAAAGATGTCCTGTCTGCATGCGTCGTCATCGTCTTCATCCTCGTCTTCGTCCGCTTACCCGGGTCCGGGTCTCAGCAGGGAAACCCAGACACTCGTCTCCCCCGCCACTGCCGCCAGTTCCTCCCAGGGGACACTGAGGCGTACCCGGGCCAGCCGGGGGCCGGCTGCTCTGGATGTGGAGGAGCAGCGGCTCGACTCTGAGCCCCCCCCAGAGGTCCCAGCTTCCTCCTGTCGAGGGAACTCATTCCCGCCGCTTGCATTTGTGACCTGGTTCTTTCATTGCTACCCAGGCCGGGCGGAACCACGATTGCCCAGTAAATCGAAAGCTTTGCCTTTCGGCTCCGCTCCCTCTTCTTGTTTTGGCGCCGCCTGTCAGTCTCTTGCTCCATTCCTCCCGAGACCCTGAGATACGACCCGGAGCGAACAGTCCCCCTTTTCCGGATGAGAACCATGGCCTCAGATTTAGAAAACGCTGATTTGATTATAAAGATGCAAATTATGGAATCATATCTGATGACGGTTATCATCTTTTTCAGCTGCTTTAGCTGCATTAGCTGTGATTGCTGTGCTAGCCTCTTTAGCTGCATTGGCAGCCTTAGCTTCATTAGCTGCTTTAGCCATGTTAACTGTGCAAGCCACTTTGGCTGCATTAGCTGCTTTAGCTTATTTTAACGAATTTGGCTGCAATGGCTGCTTTATCTTCATTAGCTGCCCTTAGCTGTGCTAGCCACTTCAGCTGCATTAGCCGCCTTAGCTGATCTAGCTTTGTTAGCCACTTTAGCTTCATTAGCGGCTTTAGCTGCCATAGCCACTTTAGCTGCGTTAGCTGCTTTAGCCATGTTAACTGTGTAAGCCTCTTTGGCTACATTTGCCTCCTCAGCTGCTCTCGCTTTGTTAGCTACTTCAGCTGCGTTAGCCACTTGTTAGCCGTGTTAGCCGCTGCAGCTGAGAGTAGCTGGCCAGACTGACTCTCCACCTCCCGTCCAACTAAAGACTCTTTCATGTGCACAGAAACAGGATGGCGAACTAGAGGCTACTCAAACGTGTGACGTCCATTTGTCGACTGTATGGATGCGAGCCGGGTCCACGTTCCGTCTGTGCTGTTCCTTTAAGAACCTGTCGCGACTTTGGCGCTCTCCTGGCATCTTTATCTGCGTTTCTTTGCTTTGACTCTGGAATCACCCGCCGCCGCCGCCGCCGGTTCCGCTGCGGTCGGAGGTGAAAGTGGCGTGAATCTAGGCTCCTCCTCCCTCCCAGTCTGCCCTCCTTTCTCTCTTTTGGACCAAACTCGCCTTTTTCCCTTCTCTGCATCCACCCACCCCTCCCACACCCCCCCACTCCCCTCACCCAACCCCACCTCCACCAATCCCAGCGCTGGCCTACTTTCAGACATGGCGAGCGGAGACGAGGCTGCGGGGGAGAAAAAGCGGCCCGTGCTCCATTTATAGTAGCGAGTGCTGGCGTGGTGCGTTTATGTGTCACCACGCTGCTGAACTGCTGCTTGTGTTTGCCTGCTCACTTATTTATTTATTTGAGCAGATTTGCTGTAATCATAAGAGAAAGAAGCGGGAGGGGGAGGGGCTGTTTGTGGGCCGCGCGCGTCCGAGCGCACCAGCGTGCAGTGTTACCGTGGCGATGCGAGCAGCTGCACGGCAGCGCCAAGGGCCTGATGTAGCGTCGGGCTCCCTGCAAAGCTGAAGGCCATGGGGGCCGGCACGAGCACCAGAAACGTCACAGCTGCATCCGCCGGAGCGGGTAGGTGGCGGCGGTGGCGGCGGTGGCGGCGGTGGCGGCGGCGGTGGTGGCGGCGGCGGCGGCGATTCAGGGACCTTAAATCGACCGTGTGTCGTCCGAGTGTCACCGCGGCGTCCGAGTTATGACACCTGACCTCATCCGTATCCTCGCTGGTTTATTTGACGCTTCTTCTTCGCTGAGGCCTCCTCAGTTTGACGCGTTTAGCTTCGCTCGGCTTATCTCACGTTAGCTTCGCTTGGCGTCATGAGCTGAAAGCGCTGCAGGTTCGGAGACCTCAGCAGCCAATCAGCCGGAGACCTACCACCCGCAAGGATTTCATACTTTCTTGAGGTGTCTCCCTCCGATCCAGTTTTCTACCCTTTGAGCAGCTCCTTTTCTGGTGAATTGCATTGTGGGACAATATGCTGACACCACTGGATGCTTTTCACTAGCTCCTCCCAGTGAGGATTTGAATCCTGAGCTCCAGCACCACCAGCCACGTCGTGGTGCCGTCCATGGGCCACATGACCGGCGCGTTTTAAGTAAAACTGTAAAATCCTTCTTGGCGGCCGGCGGGGGAGGATTTCTGGGTCATGGGAGGCGAGAGGAGGCCGGGAAGCAGAAGTAAGCGTAAGCGCCTCAGAGCTTCAGTCGACGTTCGTCAGGTCAAGACTCAGCTGGACGTCTGTATTCAGAGAAGAAGGGAAAGTCACGAGGACAAAGACCGAGAGGACAGAATCCACGTGAAACAAGAACCACCATCTCTGAACAGAGATGCACCGTCACCCACCCGCATACCATGCAGACCCTCCCCCGACAGGTTGCCTAACGACCCTCAGGTGACCTTAAAGACCCTCAGGTGATCTAAATGACCCTCAGGTGACCTCAACAACCCCCAGGTGACCTTAAGACCCTCAGGTGACCTTAAAGACCCTTGAATGACCTCACCGAGCCTACGCTGACCTTCCCGTCTCTCAAACACCTGGGACTCCCCAGCAACCAGCTCGACCTGAAGGAACCTTCTGTATGAAAGGTCCTCCAGCAGCAGAAGTCCTCTCGTCTTCAAGCTGAGCGAGCAGAAGCTCGAAGGAGGAAGTGACCCTGGTCCTGATGAACGCGGGTCCCGGTGTAGGAACAGAAAGTAAAGGGGGTGATCTGGAGGAGTCTTGCTGATCTTCATTTGGGGGCCTGAGCTGGTCCTCCTGTTCCAGGCTGATTAGATGGTAACTTTAACCGGTGGCTTTCAAACGCTGAGTGTGTTCATGGTTTCATGAGGATGTCGGGACTTCTGAAAGCAGTTTTTGCTGCTTGCTCAGTGACTGGAGCCTGATAATAACAGTAATTCTTATTATTGTTATGATTTGAATAATAATAACGCTTCCTCCATAACCCAACCAGTACCTTCGAAGGCAGCACCTGCTTTGTACAGGGACAAATAGGCCGCAGGTAACAAGTCCAGCCAGTCAGCAGCAGGGGGCGCCCCTCAGACTTTTCCACCGGAAGCATCCAAAGATGATCTGAAAAGTCCTCCTGTAACGTCGCGTCACCTCCTGCTGCATCTCCACATTAACGTGTCTCTTCCAGATCGTCCTGCCGCGGCCGCCGACCCCACGCGCCAGACCAGGCCTCCTGCTGCCGCTGCCACTCCTGGGTCGGGGTCCGCTCCTGGGTCTGGACTGGGCCGCGAGGAGTGGCTGGTTCCGTTGGTGCTGGTCTCGGCAGTGACCTTGATGTGCCTCATGGTGCTGCTGCTCATGCTGGTCTACTGGAGGTTTGTAGGAGCTCCGGCCGGGCGTGAACGTCACCCGCGTGTGAATGAACCTGCGTACGTGGAGACGCGGCGTTGCCGGGGAGCGAATGGCCATGATGATGTCGTGCAGATGACCTCACACAGCCTTTGATAGCCCGTCAAAGCACGGTTGCCATGGTGATGGAGCTTTAATGTTGCCAAGCGTGAAAAGATTTAAGCAGTTAGCTGGCGTGACGTACGAAAAACTGCATGACCTGTCTGCGTCGCGGTTGACCGTCGGAGGAGAAGAGGTGCATTATGGGTCATTAGAGTTCCTCGTGTACTTGGGTGCAGGTGTCACCCAACAACAGGTGTGTGTCCAAGAGACAAGTCGCCGAAAAATAACAGGAAGAGAATCCACATGTAAGGACCTCCACCTACATGGGTGGCGGTTCCCTCAGCAGCTGGTGAGATGAACGATGGTGGATCATGACGGTGGTGGATCATGACGGTGGTGGATCATGATGGTGGTGGATCATGACGGTGGTGGTGGATCAGGTGAATTTCACAGCTTTAGGCCTGGGTGGGGTTCAGGTTGGGTTCAGGTCAGGATAGAGTTGGGTGTTGGTCAGGACTGGGCCATACTCATCCAGATTTATGGGCGTGGGTTGGCTTCAGATCATGCTAAGGACCAGTTCGGGTCAGGTTCTGGTCTGGCTCATCCAGATAGTCCGACAGGGGTCGTGTTTAGGTCAGGTGTGGACCAGGCTCATCCAGATTTTGGGTTTTGGTTTCACCTGTTTTATGATCCGAGTAACAGTTCTTAGCAGATTGTGTGTGTGTGTGTGTGTGTGTGTGTGTGTGTGTGTGCGCGCGTGCGTATGTGTGTGTTCCTGTGGGGCAGAAGCAGCGATGGAATAACGCTGTTACATTTTCAGTGACGTGTCATCAAAATAGTTACTGTTTCTATAGTAACAAGGCCGTTACCGTTACTGACAATAAACTGCAGCGCGTTACTGTAACTAAACTCACTGGAGCTGTTCTCATCCGAGTGATCGGACCAGGAGGGAGGGGAGGGAGGGGGCGGGGCCACCGCATACGTGAAGGTGATTGGCTGAGGCAGAGTAACATTTCATGGTAAGCCAACCGGAGGCAGACACAGACACACACGCACGCACACACACACACACACGCACACACACACACACACACACACACACACACACACACACACACACACACACGCAGCAATGGTGAGCCCAGATGATCCAAAGGTGACGTTTTTAAACAGGAAGTTCAGACATGAATTTTCCCTCATTGAGGTAAAAGGGGGCGACACGGTGGTGCGGTGGTTAGCACCGTTGCCTCATCGTCGCAGGTTCGACTCCCGGCCTGGGAGTTGGCATGCTCTCCCCGTGTCTGCGTGGGTTCTCTCCGGGTACTCCGGCTTCCTCCCACCTCCAAAAGCATGCTGAGGTTAACTGGCTCCTCTAAATTGCCCGTAGGTGTGTGTGAGTGTGTGTGTGTGTGTGAGTGTGAGTGGTTGTATGTCTTTCATGTGGTCCTGCCATGAGCTGGCGTCTCGTCCAGGGTGTTTGTACCCCGCCGCTCGCCCATTCGACAGCTGGGATCGGCTCCAGCACGACCGCCACCCGGAATAGCCGGAATAAGCGGAAGACAGTGAATGAATGAATGAGGTAAAAGTCAAGAATGTGAAGGTGAAACATGATGATGAGGAACAAAGTGTTTCTGCACCTCCGCTGGTCTCACGCTGGCCCACAGCTGCGTTAACATGGTGCAGACGAGTACACCATGTTTGCTGTTAATGATTTATTCTATTACGTGTTGATTTCATAAAGTCAACATATTTAAGATTCAGTTTTATTATAAATAGTTGAACATACGGATGAATTTAAAGTTCCAGTAAAAGTTCTAATTCCTTACCTTCCCTGGTAACTTGTTACTTTGATCAAGTTACTAACTCAGTTACTGTTTGGGAGAAGTAACTCATTACTTTTGTAAAGTAACATCCCAGGTGCCCCTGGGCAGACGGGTGTGCTCATGAGGTCAACATTTAACCAGAAATAAAAGGGCATAGAGGAGGACAACCGGACCCGTGTCGCCATGGAGACCGCGTGCTCGGTGTTGGCGTTTCACCGGCCGCTCCGCTGCAGCAGCGGGAGCCTCCTGAGCTGCAGAGGAGCACAGCGCCCTCTGCTGGTGTGAAAGCCTCCGCAGATGAAGCGCGCCTCACATTACTGACACGTTTCCATCCAGTTAAGAGCAAATCATGGATTAATGATTAATCGCTAGCATAGTTTGGTGTTGTCTTATCTCTGCGGTCTGTGGGTCTAAAACCAAACACACACACACACACACACACACACACACACACAGGCACAGCAGGTGCTGTGTGTTTGGGTGTTTAATCCTATTGTGGAGCAAAGCTCAGGTCACGACCCGGCATTCCGCGCTGACCCCGCCCCCACTGCCTTCCCATTGGCCCGCCACTGCCTTTGAATTGTTGTTCAGCTGCTTTTAGGTCCCTCAGGAAAAATTGGTAACCTCGGAGTAAATGTTTCAACTGATGTCATGTAACACGAGACAGGAGGGCGGAGCCTCAGCTAGACAACAGATTACTCACACAGGTGTGAACTGATCTGACCTGTAATAATTAGGAGCATAGTTTTCTCGAAAATGTTTTTTTTTTTTTTACTTTCTCACAATTTCTTTTTTGTCACTTGCTTTCGAACTGTCATATAATTATTTGCTAATTGTCTCGTAATTGTTTGCTAATTGTCTCATAATTGTTTGCTAATTGTCTTATAATTGTTTGCTAATTGCCTTATAATTGTTTGCTAATGGTCTTATAATTGCCGGTAATTTGCCGCTGATCGACTTTATTATCACGTTTTTGAAATAAATCCAGAGAATTTTCTTGGGGAAAAAAACGTGAAGCAAATTTGGGGGAAAACAAGAGTAAACGAACTTATGGACGCACTTTTATCATAAATCAGCAGGTGAATCGCAGCTTCGCCGAAGTGTGAAGGGGAGTGCGCTCGGCTCACGTTTGTCCCATGTGACTTGAATGCACCATGACACCAGCTGTCTCACACCAGGAAGTGGCTCTGGTTTGACACGCTCGTAAGCGCGTGTGCGTGTGTGTGTGCGTGTGTGTGTGTGTGTGTGTGTGTGTGTGTGTGTGTGTGTGTGTGTGTGTGCCCTCCCTCCCTCCCTCCGTCTCCCGGCGCTCCGTCTCAGTTGGCGTCGCCGTCGCCAGCAGCAGCATGCAGCTTCTTCTCTGCTCCACTTGTTCACCAGGATGAACTCTCTCTGCTCCCTGCTGTGTGTCAAGTACAGGTAGGAGGGTCGGACGCTCACACACACACACACACACACACACACACACGCATACACACACACACACACGCACACACACGCTCAGCAGCGCGTTATCTCCGACGGTGTGTTTGCACTCACCGCCAGCAGCCTCGCAGGCTTCCTCCTAACGACGGCGCCTCTCTGACCTGCCTCACCGGAACAACCGGAACAGGACGGTCGCCGGGCGCCTTCCAGTCACCTGCGGCTGCGTCTTAGCCGCCGTTTTTAAATGTGCAACCAGGTTTCCAGAAATGTGCCGATGTGGCGTAAAATGTAAAACGAAACAGAATGTGGGGATTTGTAGCTACTCAATTAAAGAAATCCAAAATGGCCATAAAGTTCACGAAAAGCGGCGACGTTGGCAACAGCGGAGTTGACTGATGCTGATGTCATGGCAACTGATGCCGATGTCATGGCAACCGATGGCGATGTCATGTCTCAGACAAATGTCTCAGCTCATTGCTGCTTGACTCAAAAAAGTGAATATATTGGAAAACGTCCAAAATATAAAAGTGTGAGTTTAATGGAAAACATCCAAAACACAAAAATGAGTATCATGGAAAACATTTAAAACATAAAAATGTAAGTAAAAATTAAAAAAAAACTGAGTATTATGAAAAACATTTGAAATATAAAAGCCTGAATGAAATTTGAAAAAGTGAGTGTAATGTAAAACATAGAATAATATATCGTGTAAATATTAAAAACTGACTACAATGTAAAGTATAAAACTAACTATAATGCAAAGTATAAGTCATTTATGTAAAAATATATGTACACTAAAAAAGTGTCTATAATTTAAATATCAAAGTGACTAATGTGAAATATAAAAAAAGTATTATAATGTAAAATATAAATAAGTGACTATTAAATATAAATTGTGATGAACACTGACTATAATGAAATAGCTGAATGTAAAAGTGACAAATGTAAAACTATAAGAAAAAGTGAGTATAAAGTGAAATTAGAAAATGTAAAATTTTAAGTATAATGTAAAAAAGTAAAACAAATGGAGCGTCATGTAAGATGTAAAACGTGAGATTGATGTGCGAGGTGGTCTGAAGTGCTGCCGGTGGTCGGACCTCCAACCTCACTGGAGGTCTCACAACCTAACCTGCAGCTTCCCTCTGAGTCACTGATGCACCTGAACGTCACACCGGGCCACAGATTCCTCATATTTGTGAGTGTGTGTGTGTGTGTGTGTGTGAGTGTGTGTGTGTGTGTGTGTGTGTGTGTGTGTGTGTGTGTGTGTGTGTGTGTGTGTGTGTGTGTGTGTGTGTGTGTGTGTGTGTGTGATTCACCTGATTAATAGCGGCGAGTTCCGTCTCAGGATAAACGCCACAATCAGGCGTGAAGTCGCGATAAGAGTCGCGGCGTGAGCCAATCAAGTCCCTTCCCGTGCTCACTTCCTCGGCCGCCAGCGGGTGCTCTGCTGTGGTTTCGGCGGCGGCTTCGTGTCGGTGCCGACGCCCCCCGACATGAACCCGTGTCGTCACGCCGCCGCCGCCATCGTGAGTCCCTGCGGCGTCACCCGTGAGCGGAGCGTCACCGCCGCCGCCGCTGCTGGCAGCTGATATCCCATCATGCTTTAACGGCCCTGCCGCTGAAAACAAAAAAGTACACACACATACACACACACATGCTCACACATACACGCTCACACGCACGCACACGCACGCACACACACGCTCA
>CAAKHG010017458.1:0-11823 GCA_901007715.1 Dactylopterus volitans | reverse complement strand
GGGGGGGGGGGGGGGGGGGGGGGGGGAGGGGGGGGGGGGGGGGGGGGGGGGGGGGGGGGGGGGGGGGGGGGGGGGGGGGGGGGGGGGGGGGGGGGGGGGGGGGGGCTGTTTAAATCCTCCCCTGTCCCTCGCTACTGACATAACAATGTCCTCTACCCGAAATAGTGTCTCAGTCAAACATCTGCTCCTTTAGGCAGATGTGTCAAGCCATGGAGAAAGTGCTGAGCGGCGGAGAAAGTGAGGCAGCATCTGCTCAGTCTGGCCTCTTCGTCTCCTCTTGGCTGAGTTTTCTGTAAATCAGGGCGAGGGGATGTGACTCTGCACGCCTGTCACAAGGCATCAGCGTTTAAGTCCAGATTTAATGCTCGGGAAAAGGGGATTCATTTTTACCCACTTTACCGGGAGTCAATACGGAGCATAATGGCAAATTTATTGGATTGCCATGGTAACCGTTTGGGAAAAGCGGTATCGCTCTGTCTCCATGTGTCTCTCTCGCTTGCTGAAGAGGCTGTGTTGTACGCCTCTACAGGTCTATCACGGGTCAAAATGCGGCATTACAATGTTCGCCGAGCATGCTTTTAAAAATAGATTCCCGAGACACTTAACATACATTTTACATGCGCTCGCTTTGCTCCGCAGGTCGATGCAAGGCACAAAAACTCGAAAATGTGACGTGAGCAGTTGCAGGAATCTGCCCATGTTAAATGCCAGCTGGTTCCCACACTGGACTGGTTGCTGTCTTGCACTTGATCTCAGCCTCTAAGCTTTGTCTGTTTGGGGAGGCCACAGGATGCGAGAGTCTGCCGGACCTCTCGCGGTCACACTGAACGGTACTTTCAACACAGTCCTGCGTCACGTAACCTCGCGAACTCTCGGGCCATCTTGATGAGGCGCAGTATCGGTAGTGGCTCCTCTGACTGTAGTTTTAATCATCTCATATCCATAACGGAGCTGACAGCTCCATCTGCCTTGGAGTAGAGGGGGGGGGGGGTCACAGTTACTAACAGCACCATCACTGGGAACAATCAGCGAGCATCTGGAGGCACCGCAGCTACAACCCCACCACACCACCGCCACCCAAACCCCTCCTCATTAACGCTGGGCGATGGCCAGAGCGCCGCAACCATCCACCAACGTGCAGTCCCCTCACCCATCCCCCCAAAAATTTAAAATATGATTTCTCTAACTCACCGGCGTGCATATTCAGTTATTAACGAAAGGCTTGGATTGTCTCTGGTCACCCGCTGCCGTGGCCAGAGGCCTGCGGCGTCATTTTAAAAGGGGAACAGTGCCCGATTGAGATATGGGAGTCACCTAAGCCTGCAAGTCGTTAAATCTAAACCCTGCGTGCCGACAGACGACGTTCACGAGACTGCGCGCGATAGTGGAGCGAGAGGAGCAAACGCCACCACTTAAATTAGCCATAAAATCAGGGAAAGCGCCTTCGCAAAAGACCTTTTAACTGGTTACGGATCATATTAACTTCTTAATCCCGGTAAATTTCAAGGAGGACGCGCCGTTTCACGTCCTTTTCACGTCCTTTTCTCTGTGTCACCGCAGCTGTTATCGCTCAGAGATGCCGCGAACAAGAGGACGGACGCCCCTCCGCACGGTGGCAAAAACAGAGCATTTAATGAGCAGACTGCGGATTATCAGCCTCTGTCAGTGGTGTGTGTGTGAGCGGGCAAAGTCGGCAGAACACATTTCATTTCAGGGGGGTATCACCTTTGACAAGGCTTCCGGTGTGCGCTGAAGCTTGCACTTTCAGCATTAGTCTCTATCTTAATGGTAGAAACAACTGCTGCACGCGCGTGACAGGGCGCTGTAGGATCCAGCCTGCATCCTAATATCTGTGCTCCATTGTGCAGATATGTTGTAAGTAAATGGGGTTCTTAATTACTTTGGAAGACCCTTATTTGTTTTGTTTTTTTGGCCAGTTTTATTATCTCATACACTCGACATGACATTGCAGCGCTGTTATGTAATTCCCTCCTCGAAAAACATTCAAATATTAAGTTAAAAAGAATATCTAACTTAAGGTTAAGTCGGAAACTGCAACAAAAAAAACATCAGAATCAAAAATACTTTATTGATCCCGGAGGAAATCCCAGAAAAAGAAAAAAAAAACTCTTCCAATGCAAAGTCAGTTTGTTGCACCCACCCATCCATTTTGCTTCATTGTCACACTGGAGTGAAAATTGCACTATGATAACATGCTTAATAACTTTGCATATCCTTATTCATACACCATGTGATGATGAGACCTGGCTGTTGTTGCACATGTCTTCCTTTCTGGCCTACATGGTTGAATTCATGTTTTAATAAAGTCATATACATTCATAACACTTAGCCATTTTTGTTTCTGCTCAGTCAGCAATTGGGGGCGGGCGAAAGGGGGGCAATGACCGCCACAATACAATAAATTGTGATCAAATCGGTGACGTGTGGTGACGTCCTGAGTAGATTTCCTGTAGGAAGTCAGCTTGTGGCCCCCCTTCGTGGTCTGGACAGGTGGTGACTTGTGCGACCTTGGCGCTCGCGGGGCGTCACAGGAAAACACCCGCAAACTCTGAGTCTGCAAGAGCGGCGGAGTCACACCGCTTGGATTCCACCTCCGACCACTGTTGGCAATCTGCTTTGGTATCAGCCATTTCTGAATCACCGCCCCCCCCCGCCCCCTCTCCCATCTTACATAAGCGACCACTTTGCATCCGTGTTTGACTGATTTACCAACACGCGCACGCACGCACACAAACTTGACCGCAGTGTGAAATAATTAGCCCTGGTACGCACATGCCGCTTGCTAAGACAAAGCACACTAATGGCTTACATCTGAGCCGGTTGCCTACAGAGTTTCTGAGTCATCATGACTTGGTCCGCGCAGCCTGTTTTTTTGTGTGCAGACTGTGAGGATGATCAGCACCTTCTCCGAGCCGTACAGCCGCCGCGGCTGTGAAATCACAAGGAGCATGTTTCCTCGCATTCTAATTGTACGAGAAGCGGCGTGGCCCATGTAGATTGCGAGGGAAGGAGCGGCTGCACGCTCGGTCTCCTCTCGTTGCAAGTTTATTTAGCTCCGAATGGTACGTCTTCTCTTGAGTCAAACACTCTGCATTTCAAACTGATGCTCATGTATTTATTCATGTTTCTTCTTTTTAAACCGGGATGAAGTGAACACCCAAAAGCGACGGACGGGCAGTGACGACTCAACTGTGGGCTTGGTCGGATAGGAGAAACTAATCAGCCCTCCTGGTGACAATGTTAAGCTCTTGCTTTGTAACCTTACAATTATGAGTGTAAAAAAAAATCATCACAGATCTGTAAATGCTTCCAGTTTAAATTGTTGTCAAATGATCATGCTACTTCATGGAGGAAACCACTCTTTGCTTCGCACCGGGTAGTTCACCTCCAAGTTGTGTTTTAAAACCACTTAACACCCACCTAGGCTTCCAGCATCCTCTGTGTATAATCAGCATTTAAACAAATACCATCCTGCATGTATCATGACTCCCAGAACCTGACAGCGCACAGAGGTCATCGCAAGGTTAGATGTTCAAAAGATTCCAAATGCATCAGGCCAGATTTCTTGGGTAAGCTGCAGTTTTTCTACACGGTCTCATACAGAGCACCCCGAGCTAGCTAGCACGGCACATGTACACTGTCGCGTGCATCATATTTAGGATTGATAAATAAATAAATGAATAATAGGTCACAATCAGCTGAAAAACTGAAAAGCATCTCTTGTCTTCTAAAAGTGGAACATGGAGGCAATAAGAAAAAAACAGTATCAGTATTTCCATTTGCTCTACTTAGGATACATTTTAACATTTCAAAGGTGGCGCGCGCCCTCGAATATTCGCGCTCGACATGTTTTCACACGCCTTCCGCAACTGTCAAACGACGACGGCGACAGCACCGACGACGACGGCGACACACCGTCCCTCCGGCTTTCACACACTGCAACCCCAAACTTATCCTGACGTCACCCAAAAGAGCCGCACGCGACAGCGCAGGTGACCCCGTCAGTCAGACTCCAATCGGCGGGAGCCCAGCTGGGTGCGGCGTGGTTGCTAACCGGTTGTCGGCTCACCAGCCAACGTGTCTGCGGCTGCTTTGATGGGTTGTTTTCCTAAATACAAGAGAAAGACGGAGCAGCTCAGATGCATGCTGGCCTGGATCTTTGTGAATAAAACAAATAATGGGGATGTATAACTTGTTTTTTTAACTGCCTTCGGTTTGTGGGTTTTGCTGTGTCGGTGTCATTAATTTAATTTTCACAATGCTAATTCAGTGTACTCTGGGGGGGGATGAGGGGGGGTTGCTGCTTGCGTTCCTGACTGGCCAACAAAAAGAACCCGCTAGAAACGGCGCTGATGGCCAGTTTGGGTGGCGCTGCAAGATCGTCCTTCAGCACGAGCGCCACGGTTTGATTGTGGTGATTTTTGTTTTTTTTTCTCTTTGATTGATTGTGTTTTCGATGTTGTTCACTATTTCTCCTCTGCTGAGATGTTTTGCGGTTGCAGTCGGGTGTTCATTTGTTTAAATGGTTACGGCAAGTCTCAGTACATCGGCTTGCTGAAGCCGCCACGGTGTGTTTCCCCGGTTTGTTATGTTGGTTTCGTCCTGTTGGCGTGTTTGTTCAACACGGCTGTGGTGACCTCTGTTATGGGCTCATCATTTATTGGCAGATGTTTTTTTTGTTTTTTTTCTGTCTCTGTTTTTTTCTTGATATAAAAGAGTGCTCTGTAGAGTGCGTGTCTCATCGCGAGTCCATGTGATATTTCCAGAGGAAGATGCCCCCACATCTAATGGGTTCATCCATGCTTTCTCCCCTGCACAAAGTTTCACAGAAAACTGCCCTGGTAGGTTTTTGCATGATCCTGCTGACAGAAGAGCATGAGGTAAGTTTAGAGCGCTGCGAATTCACAAAAATGAATAAATAAATTTAAAATAATCTAACTCGATTTTTTTTTTTTGCAGATTCATTTTATTGCATCAGCCTAAAAGTTAATAAGCCTTTCCCTGTACTTCCTCTGCTAAGTTTGGCGAAACTTTGTTCTGGGAGCTTTTGCATGATCCTGCTGTTAATCAAACAGATGAGGGTGAAAACACAGCCTCCTCTGTGGTTAAAAAAAAAAAAAAGAAAAACAAGCTGATTCTCTGATATTCCGGCTTGGTCGGTGTTACTGCATTACATTGCTACCTGAGTTATACCCCCCCACCCCCGGGTGCAACGATCACCGGGTTCATTATTCATACGCACCCTGCCCTGACTCGCATGGGAGGTATCACATTTGAGTGTGTACGTTATCCCAGTTAACTAGACAGTGAGTATAAGCCTGTAGGCTAACAAGACACACAGTGGAGCGAAGGCCAAAGCCACTCAGCAATCAAACGCGCACTTGATATTGTAGATTTATGACGAAGTGAATGTGTAATCATACATAAGGATACGGCTGTCGCAGTTTTCATTGTAATAAATGTAGTTCATCATGACATCGTAGGTGCATTTGCTTAACAAGTAGTTTCACAATTAGCCTCGACGGGAAACTTTGGACATGACTTGGCCGAGTGCAATAATAAGACCTTTTAAAACATTAAAGCTAAAAATTACTGTATAGAAAGACTTTGTATCTTTAAATGACATAATAATGATGTATGCTTTTGTACGATCTGCATGTGTCCTCTTCCCCCAGTTCCTTCGAGCTGAACATGCCGTAATAAATCACAAAACACCCGCAGAAACATAGAAGTCATTCTGCGCGCTAGATTATCACCTTATCCTGACTAAGGTCATCTGTTAAAGGTGTATACATGGGTTTTTCCTAATTTAGGCTCGCATTAATTAGGGCCCAGATTGAATCGATGCATCCATAAGCATCACCAAAGACAAAGCAGTAAAGATAAGAGACAAAGACCTCTCTGGTAATAGTTTCATTTCATCAGCAATCCGGTGTCGTGCCATCTGTGTGGTAATTTATCTTGCCTCAGGGCCATTATGAGGCAGACATGGGTTAATGTGTTGTGAAGGCAAAGGGGAAGTCTTCTGCAACAGCGGACCAACCAGGTTTTGCAGAGGAAAGTGGTTCTATTCATCGGCTCGGATGAGACATGGCTCACTGATACATTAGTGTGCACCTGGTTGGAAAAATCAAACCTTTATATCCCCTCGTCGGCTGTCAGTTAGTGGAGGTAACTCATTTCCTCCAGGATGCAATATTAAGCCATCATTGCGAACGGCACACGGTCTCGTGCTCGCCTCTCAATCAACGGAAAATTAAGAGATTACAACAGTGTTGACGGGACAATTACATGTTACATAAATTCCCGCGGCCTCCGTTCACAACCTCGCAAACCTACTTTTACCGCCCTTTAGGCACCGGAGCCGTTTCCCCTCCAGAGGCTACGACTTGTGTTGCGTCCCAGCTCCGACACACACCGCCGGCGCTTGTATTTCTTGCAGTGTAGAAAATGTGGCGTTTCACACAATAACTCTCCCTAATGGAAGGCATATATAGAACCGCCAAACACAGCGCAGCATGACAGACCCTGTAAACGCAGCCTAACGACGTAAATGTTATTGGTTGGAGACACGGTCGCGTTTCCATAGAGCCACAAACAAAACAAGTGTCTGAACAGGTGTTATAAATAAATAAATAAATAAATTACCTCACTGGCAAAAAATTATGGATCAGTCGAGTGTCTAGAATATCTGACTTTTAATAGACCTGGAATACACAGCCATGGCAAAAGCGTTCTGTAGGCATGAAAGAAAGTTATATTCTATAAGAAGCCACAATTATCATCGTTGCCATAAGACATTTTTTATCATAATTGAGTGGGAGGTGGCCGGGGACGTTTGATCACCCACACTATTCACTGCCCAATTTCATGATATTCATATTAATGGACCACATGGGGGAAACTTCAATTATGATAGTGCTTTTTCATAAATTGTAAAACACGACTACCTGTATGGTCCATTTATAAAGCAGTATTCCTCGTGGACTTAATGAAATGGTGAACTAATGGGGTGGGAGGGATATGTGTGTGCACAGCACAGATGGACTGACCATAAAATTCATGTATTCCTATGTACATTAATTCAGGCCTGGGGGACACAATATGGTCAAGGACATCCTCTGTGAATCAGGTGGCATATTTCCTGAAGCTGCAATACCATATTAATGAAAGGTAGATTATTCCTGCAGATCGTTACTCACGCGCCGCGATGAGGAGGTTGAAAAAGGGAAAGGCTCGGAGCATCATTACAAAAAAAAAAATAGGTATGGAGCAGCTTGGTGTTAGCGGTCGTGACAGCTGTGGCGGCTATTGCTTGCACCTTGTGTGTGTGTGTGTGTGTGTGTGTGCGTGTCACAGTAGCAGGTGTGTGTGTGTGTCGGTGGGCAGATTTTGCCACCAGGGCAGCTTCACACCTGTGCATGATGGGTGTGAAGCCTTACAGGTGTGAGGCTGAGCTCAAAATGAATGCTCAGTTTGGAAGATGGGCGGTCTGACCCATGAGGGCTGAATAACTTTTAATAATACATCAGCGTCTGCGTACGTTTGGGTCGAAACTAGAGTGGCGTGGGGGCGCCATCCCTTTGCATGATGGTCTTTATTTCGTAACGTCCGCCGGGGATTGAACTGATGTCACTTGAAGGATTTTGTATTTTTCACTTGCATCTACAGCTGCAGCAAATAACTGATCACTTGCCATCTGTGAAACAATCCCTCACTATTTCCTGAGATGTAAAAGTTTCCAGTTTTCATTTGACATTTGGCATCTTAGGTTTTTGGGAAACAATGTTCGACATTTCTCAGATCAAACAACTCACCACTTAAGCGGACAAATCAACAATGAGCAGCCATTCATGTCTCTATTTATTTGTTTGTAGGATGAAGCAAAAATCTATGAGTGGCCAAGAAGGAGCCCAATGAATTTTTGGGCCAATCCATTCAATCTGGCAAAAAAAAAGTCATTTCCCCCGATTGGCATTTGGCAGCAGGATCACAGAATTTAATTTGGTGGCCCAATGCACCATCAGCCAAAGGATAATACACTACATTTTGGTTAGATATTGACATTTTTCCGAGAAAATATTTCAGGGACGCTGGTGGAGATTAGCACTTTACTGATTGACATCCTAATTTCTCATTTTGGCAGCATTTCCCATGAACTTAATGAAATGATGAAATAATGGGGTGGGAGGAAAGTGTGTCCACAGCACAGATGGACTTGCAATGTTAATCCAATTTTTTTTTTTCCTCCAGTTAGGAATGCCAAATTCTCAGCACAACGTCACCATTTTTTTTTTTTTTTTCCCGGCTGAGCTGAGGAAGACGTTGTCAGCCAAGCGCCTCATTCAAGATCGGTAATATTGCTTGATTCATCTTTTCACCTCTCCAGCATGGAGATTACTCAACTGTGTTTGAGACGCACCAGGAAACCGGAGGTACCACAAGTGGCAATCTAACCTGGTGTGTGATGATGATGATGATGATGGTGAAACTTTGGCCTCTTTCTCAGCATTTTAGGACCATATTTTGAACAGTGGTTGCTTCGAGTCGGTGATATCGTGTCTGTGTTGCTCCACTGACATATCAAAGGCATTACTGGCATCATATGAGATGAAGGCGAACTGAACTTTTATATTGCTAAAAATCATGGTTTTTATTGAAGGGTTAGACATCACTTTCTTCGAGGGAACAACTTTGCAGCACTGTGTCTATTTTCTTGTGAGGCGATGAGGTGATCCATGAGTCTATTCAATGTGACTGGAAAAAAAAAAATGCAACTACAATAATAATGTCTCCAGCCTACACACCGATTCTCAATATGAACGTCACACTGAATGATAATGTAGCGTACGAAATGTCTTACCCGGTGTCTCCCCATATGGCTTTGGTGGTTTGACAGTCTCCCCAATGCTGTTAGTGGCCTTGGTGGTGCTTAGCCTCTTGGGCTCTGGTGTGGTCACCACAGTGAACGTCCTTTGGGAGAGCCTGGTTGTAGTACTAGTGGTCGTGGCCACTGTGGTAGTTGAGGTCCTGGTGGACAATGTAATGTTGGGCTCCGGTTTGCCATCATCATCTATGCTATCTGTCCCTGTGGGTCCCCAGTCGATAAATCCTGCCACCGTGGTAGTCCGGCCCTCCTGTGACTTGTCATAGCTGTCCCATTTGAGCTGCCTCCTGGCTCTGAGCAACAACCTCACCGCGTCTCCTCGGCTCCTGCTGGACAAAGCTGCTGGAGCTTCCGCTATTACGGGATCACCTGTCTCCATCTGAGAATGTCTCAGCTGACACTCCTTACATGGTGCTTGTCCTTTATGCGGCGGCTTCCGATGCTTCTGACCCTTGCCGTTTGGCCCTATCCCTGCCTTGCTGTCTTGGGGAGGAGGGACAGGGTTCAGGAGCCTGCGGGCCAGAGGGCTCACTGTTCTCCAGTGAAGCTTGTTGGGCATGTCCCAGACGGGCTGCCAGTGAGGCCGTGAGCGAGGCACCGGTTTAGGCATGAGTTTGATTCCCAGGCTCTGACTGATGGGGCTGCACACAGAGAAGTCCAGGGTCAGGTGGGTCATGGCCAGCAGGATCCACACCCGGTGCCCCACACAGCTGCCTGGCCTCAGTGTCGATGGACTGCAGAGAGGAGAGAGTAAATGAAGACGAGTCAATTTAGATTCAGCGAAAGTACAGTCGCATCGGTATTCAGCCTCCATTTACACTCTTGGCAGTGTTCTACTTCACAACTCCTTAAACTCCCACTCAATTAAGATTTACTAATAATTAGCTTCACCGAAAGCTTCTTGGATTACAGTATAAAGGTCAGACACAAAGTAAATGTTGTAAAACATGAAAGATTATGGATTTGCACTCTTTGCTTTTTTCGCTGTCAAAACCAGTGGGGACTTATCCTTGATGATACAGATTCATATCAATCCAGGGATGATTGCACCGACACACAAGGTCAGGCGTGGTTTACCCAATCATCATATTCTGCATTATCTCCCGCAGACACAAAGTCATCTGATTCCAAAAGGGCAATTTGATTACGAGGCGCGATGATCGGGGGAGTAACGCGCAATGTCGGCGGCAGAGACAGCATGGCAAGTACACCGCAGTACTCTTCGCGTATGTGGATACTGCGTTCACTTATTAAACACCCAAGTACCACATGTCCAGAAATGTCCCTTGTTACCGCATAAACCTCGGCTCCTTCATCAATAAGGTGGCCAGATGATGGATATGCTGGCTGCCCAGCGCCGGGACCCTACGGTGGACTGATTTTTAAAGACAACCTTCAGTGGCCCCCCGGGACAAAGCTCCGCATTGATTCCCGAGGGGGAAAACCTCATTATCGGATATCTTTCATCTGCGCTGTCCTTGGCCAATTTAAGCTCGCGCGGCGGACTTGTTTTGGAAGCGTCACAAAGGTGAAAGATGGATGGGGCGGTGCGAGCGGGTTCACCGCGTGTCAGATCCGACACAAAGATTCACGTCGGCCACGCAGGCGCCGGCGTCTCCTGCACGGCCGCGCCGGCTGCCAAAGCCGCACTGTGGCAAAATTTGGCAAAACACTGAACGGCGGAGACGTGGCTATTAGGCAATGTCGAGATCAGATCTTAAGCGCACGGAAAATCCACATAACCGCGTGTCCTTCTTATGAAAATGTTTGGCACAAAAAAAAGGGGGCAGAGCGCAGTTCGCACAAGTGAAAGATCAAACAGTAATTTGGTGGATTATAACAGTTTTATAATTATCTTTTTCTCCACTTGATAGGGAGGTCAGTTTGAGCAACTCAATTTGCCCAAGAAATAGGCTGCTCCTTCCCCGTCAGTCGCTCAACAACTGAGCTTCCCTTCTCACCCATTATATGCCGTGTTAATGAAACTGGGTTATTCTCACTGCTCTAGAAACCAATGAAGACAAGTAGCAAACTGAGATGAACAGACTCCGGTGGCGTGAACATACCGGACCGCTTAAAAGCTGTGCTGCGTTATTTAAATGTGGCTGAAATTAATTTTTTTGGAGTTAAATCACCCAAACATTCCAGGGATACCGTCTTGTCACCTCAGTTGTCCAGGAAACTAAAAATAAATAAATAAATAACTGAATCAATAAATTCATAAAGTGAAATCACCTTTCGATTACTCCATAAACTGTGATTGATGTGGTCATGATGAATGTTACGGATAGTTGGGTAATGAACATGGGTATTACTTTGTCACGCAAGGTGAGCAAATATTAACCATCCAAGTCAAATGAAATCAAAGGGATTTTTTTTTTCTTACGCTGTCTGTTTTTTTAGCACCTCATCTCTAATCCTGCTGGCCTTGAGCATAAATTAAGTTATTCTATTTGCCTTTTGCTGCCCAACCTCATTGCTGTGCCTGTGACTCTCCGAGACTCTCAAAATGCTTCAAAAATTTGGCCAAGTTATTCATATTGTATTAAGGCGTTAAACCGGACCGGGCCTGGCCATAGCCGAGTCCCAGCACACAGGGAACATTAGACTTGCATATATATTTTTACACGTTCCCGTTTGTAGGGAATCCAACAATTACCAAAAAAAAAAAAAAAAGGGCCTGTGTACAGTTCTGCTCCTTTTCCTATGTTTATAGTAATAAATGTTGTGACATCACAGCTTATGATGAATTTATACTTTATTGTACACTTGCCAATATCCCTCCCGTCCTCGCCTGGAGGGTGTGTGTGTGTGTGTGTGTGTGTGTGTGTGTGTGTGTGTGTGTGTGTGTGTGTGTGTGTGTGTGTGTGTGTGTGTGTGTGTGTGTGTGCGTGCGCGTGTGCGCGTGCGTGCGG